>JAJEKB010006898.1:0-13112 GCA_022393335.1 Macrotrachela quadricornifera | reverse complement strand
AACTACGAAACCTTTATGGAGGGTTCAGGAGTGCTCCTATTTTTTTTTACAGTGTATGGTGAATATAAATTAGTATATCTGCTGTTTATAGGACGTTCCAGAAGACTAAAATATTTGTCTAAAATAGAAGTGAAACTCATGATTTCTTATAACGTTCGGGGCTTAGCTACTGTTTGATTGAAGTATTCTGAGATTAATCCACAGTCAGTCGGTCTTTCTTGTATTGGATAATAACTAAAGATAATTGCGTCGCATGCACACATACTGATTATTGAAAAAAATTGCTAACTACATATAGATCTCTGAACAGTACCTAGTATATGGCAATATTCCAGCGCACAAGGGAGAAACACACAAGAGTGAGCATACGTACAGGATATTCAATTCAATTTAAAAGAATTAAAATTAGCATTTCTGTACCCATTTGGACCGCGAACATCATTGAAATATCCTAAGATATCTGATCAACTATATATACAACTAAGAACTATTTTTTTCTTGCTCAATCAGATATCAATACGTGGCACACGTGATGACTATTCAATTACTATCAAACAGCTGGAAGAAATCAAAGAAGTTTTTTTCTCAAAATTCATTCTTTCTGTTACATTTCATCTCAAAAGATAAATACATAAGAAGACCATTCTTGTTTTGTATAAAACAAATTACAGACCATTTGTTAGAACTCTAAGCAACACATATAAAATGATGAGTTTCACTTGTATTTTAGACAATTATTTTAATCCTCTGGAACGTCCTATAAACAGCAGATATAGTAATTTATATTGAGCATAAAAAATTAGTCATTATTACCCAGGTCTATCAAAACGGTATCGTTTGCGAACCGAAAACGAACCGTAAAAGTGATGAAAACAGGATCTTTACGGTAGTATACCGGATCGGTTCGGGCCATTTTCGGTCGGTTCGAATCCGTATTTCCTGGTACAGAAATACGCACTGTATTGTATCCGTATGGTAAGCGCATCCTATTCGGTCGTTTTCTCTCTGTTTACCGATAAAATTCGAATAATAAGATAGGATTGTAGTATGATCATACTATGAAACTGTTCCAGATCTTCTATTATCCATGTATGATTTTATTGGAACTTCAAATATAATTTTTCATCGATCTCAGCGCTCCGTTCTAATCTGTGATATTTCCATTTTCTAATCACCCGTTCTTCATAATTTTCTTTGATTTTCCATCATGTTTTATCAAACACCATCACATCTGTGCAATTGATTCATACTTACATCTCGACGATGTTAGCAAAATCATATCTAAATAAAAACAATAAAAATTTAATCTATACAAGTTATACTTACATATACCACGATATTATTAAAATATCTAAATAAAAATAAAAAAAGATTTTATATGTTAAACTTATAGTTGCCGCTTCGACGGTAAAACTGAAATATCTAAAAAGAAAACAAACATCGTATATAAAGTTCTATTTATCTATTTGAGAATATTATTATAATATCTGAATAAAAAAAATAAAAATCTAATTATAATATTCAGACTTACCACACTATGGTATTATTGATATATCTAAATAAAAGATAAGAATTCTATATATAAAAATCATAAGTGTTCATTCCAAAATTTGATTGAAATGTCTAAATGAAAAACAAGTATATAAACTTTATATATATAATTCATACATTTTCAACAATATTATTTTAATATCTACATAAAAAAAGAATTGTATAAATAAAATTCTTATTTGTCCAGATTGGCGACATGATTGGAATCCTGAAATAAAACAATTTTAATATCTAAATTTCATATTTGTCTCTCGACGATAAAAATGAAACTATCTAAATAAAAAAAAATGTAATCTCTATATAAAATTCATACTTGCCTATTCGATCGTTTTATTGCATTATCTAAATAAATAAAATTAAAAATTTAATACATAAAATTTATGCTTATATTTTCGATAATATTGCTTAAATATTTGAAAAAGAAAGAGGAGAATTTTATATATAAATTAATATTTACATATTTGACGATGTAATTGAAATATCTAAATAAACAAAAATAAGAAGGGTGAGGGTGGGTGTGAGGGTGAGTACTGTTCATTTATTCTAACTACTTTTCTTTTAGTGTTGAATTAATGTATATTTTCTACATTAATTCAACCCAGAGAGATACTGTTCTTGTTGGACAAAGACAACGGAAAGACCTTTTATGTACGTACATTATCTTACCACTGTTGGCTTTTGTACCTCCAACAACTAGAGTCTCTCTGGTCGCACGCGCGCACGTGAACATAAATATACATCAATTCATTTATTTCTTTTCTATTAAAATTACACAGCAAGCAAAATAGAATAATCAATAGCTGAAAATAAATAAAATTTATCAGTGCATCCAATTAATTTCATGGTATTTCAATATTAAATCGTTGTACTCGATTGTTATTATAATCCACAACATAGAGATTACCTTGACGATCAAATGACAATCCATAGGGATAATTGAGTTGATTTGCTTGTGCTCCTTTACCATTTCCACCAACAATAACATTTCCTTGTTCTGCTCCTTTAGGCCAACGTACAATTCGATGATTATCATTATCAGCTACATAAACAGTACCCAATTGATCAACTACAACTCCTTGAGGATCAGACAATTGTGTCAAACTATTTCCATCTCCTTTTCCACCAGCAACAACAATACCTTCTTTTGCACCTTTTATCCATTTCATCACACGGTTATTACCACTATCAGATACAAATACTGAATGTTCTCGATCGACGAATATGTGGCGGGTGAAATTGAACTGATCAAGACGATTTCCTTGTCCATTTCCACCTGCTACTACTATTCCTTGAGATTCACCCATACTATATCTTCTTACTTCATGTTTCTGATCAGAGATATAGAGAAATCCATTGCTATCCATTGTCAAACCAGAGCAAGCAATATTTGAAATAATTATTTCTCCACTTGTTCCATTTTGACGAGGCCATCTAACTACTCTGTTATTCATAAAATCGCAAATAATAAGACTATCTCTCTCTTTATCCATGATCACATCTGATGGACAACACAATTGATGAGTACCATTTCCTTGTCCATGTCCACCTGCCACTATTTGTCCATTTGTTTCACCCGATTTCCATGCCACAATACGGTGATTCCCACAATCAGCAATATAAATTGTTTTTTCATCATCCACGTATAATCCGATGGGCTCAGAGAGTGTTGGATTTTGCCCTCCTACTGTTTGACCATTCTTGTTCCATTTAGCATTTGCAGGAATATCTATTAAACTGGCACGAAGTGGTTCTAAAAGAAAGAGAAAACATGATCATCATCAAAAGGAATCTTTCATTTTCTTTGAATTGTGAGAAAAGAAAAACTTCTATAATATTGTTTTTCACTCTGTTTGGTGTAATAGAGAAGAATAGAGAAAATTCTCACTTGTTGTAAAGAAAAGTCCTATTATAATATGTTTTACTGATGTTTATATCAATGATTTCTCAAATATAAAGAAAATGTACATTGGAGAGAAACTTTTTCTTGATACAAGTAGTTTAAAATCCTCTAAAGACATCATTGTTTAACCCAGAATTTCGAGTAAAAAATTAGCTAATTTTTTCAACTAATCATAGAACTTCATGTCTTCCGTTAATATCTCGATGATAGTTTTCAATTATCTGAGAAGGAGCATTCTCTGACTCCTCTTCGCGCTCAGGACTTTCCAATTATTGAGGGGGGAGGGGTGTACATCTCCTACACCCCCGCACTTTCGCGAACCCTATTTATCTTGTCCGATTCAAATCTATATTATAAACTATTGCTATATACTAGCACTCATATATAAAAATATAGAAGGTATTTTCATAAACGGCTATTATTTTAGCAAGCTAACATTTCAGGTTTACTAAAGTTAAGCACTAAAGACAGCTCACAATCAATCGTCGGTGTTCCTGCAGTCCCTCATTCTCGACTACTCGCTCGTGCATATCGTCAGATTATATTTTAAATTAGTTCTTTATTTTTTGTTTGAAATGTGCTTGAAGAGCAAACAAAATCATTCAAGTAGATAGAACTCAAAACATAAAGAATATATCATAATGATCACAAAAATTAATTTTTACAATTCTCAATATCATACATGAAAGAGATACATTTAAGAACTCAAAGTTTTCTTGTTATAAATAGAATATTTTCTACTAAAAATAGCCCCAACAATACTAGACAACCAAATGAGTCGTAAATAATTACCTGAGCGCTGTCTTCGTTTGAATAAAGAAATAATATTATTCATAAAATATGAATTTGTTAGTTATGTTTCTATGATTATATTATCTTGATAATATTCAACAATTTACTATTTACATACTCATTGACATTCACGCAGTATTAACTATCGACCAAATCATATTAAATAATTGTGCGTATGCTTTCCTTTCAAGATCTCAATGTGTTCATTTTGGTCGATATTAATAAAGAACGGACAGGCTGACCAATGGACATTAATGCCTCTTTCTTGAACTTAGCCTTACAATTTAATGGAAATGACTGTTTATGTCAGAGCCTTGCGGTGCTTTGGACTATGTTATGAACAGACAGTCATAGATAAATTTCCGTTGCTAGACACTATTCTTTCAGGCTAGGAAATATATATTATCAGTTTTGATTTTGTTATTTTTCACATAGATAGATATGTTTTTTTTCTCAAACCTAATCAGATATCTTAAAACTACTTTGATTAGGTTGTTTAGCTATAGTAGAAAATTAGCCAACTGATGTTGATAATTCCATCACAAAAATACTCTTTGTTTAACGCTAATTTTTTACATTCTATCCAAAGAATCAATTAGCTTTTAATGGATATTTCTGTTTAGTTAGAAAAAGCAGGATAACATCGTCATAGAATTCATTAAATGTAGTTTTGAGAAAAAAATCCAGAATCTTTTTTTTCTCTTGTATTATATTGAAGAAATATTCTTAAATAAGCAAAAGGATGTTTAAAAGCTCACTGATCAATTGTGAAGTTGATTTATAATAATTTTAACTATATTCTTCCTTATTAAAGTTGAAAACATCAGTTTAGTGTCTATACTCTCGTAATTAAACTATGATGTAAAATGTTCTATCTCGATTTATTTTTAATGAATGATACTATTTTGTTTATTTTTATGGATTATGATTAAAGTTCTAAAAAAATGATGTTAAAAAAATCTTATCCCTTTAATAAACATGATTCCATCACAAATACTTTTTCCTACTCTGAAATCATTCTTTTATAAATTTCAAATAGAGTGTATAAAACAACTCGAGTTACATATATTGTAAAATTTTCATCTTTATAAAACTTTGTTCTATTGAGATATTGATAATACAATAGGAAAAACTGTGATTCTATCATATTTGGATAGATCGATCGATTTTATTTAAATGTTTTATTAATTAATATAAAGCGAGAACAATTGTTTATACGATAAAGCTAAAGTTCTAATTGAATTTAAAATGAGAATGAATGAACAAGATAAATTAATTCGAAGATAAGCTCTCTACAGTAATTTCTCTCAGTATTTCAAAAATGATGGTTTTATAGAATTGAGTTAAGAAAAAAAATTTTTTACATGTGTTATAAATCATATGATATAGAATAAAATTTAAAGGAATATACTATCATATTATTAAAGAAGTACTTAAATTGATTGAATTATAAAACAGAGCTATTGTTTCTTTAACAGATTAATAAAATACTAGTATAATAAGGAGTATAAGAAAAAGAAAAGAAATACAATATATTTGAGAAAATGGTTAACAAGTTACATATATTAGAATAATTGAATGAAATAAATGGAAGAATGTAAAGAAGAATAGAGAATGTGAATGTTGTAATGAATAATTATATGAAAATGAATAAAACTGTTACCGACTACGTAATCCATCGATATATTCTCTTGTCTTTTCTGTTATCGATATTTCTTATGATAAATTTTCTCGTTTAGTAATCTATCAATCCATAGATGAATATTCTTCAGGCACTGTCTAACGAAGAATCCAAAGAGTTACGAAAAAATATAAATTTCATTGTAAAGACACATGAATTCATGTAATGTCAACTGATGTAACATAAAAATCTAGTCAGAAGTAAAATCTAAACATTTGAAATATAGCATTTTCTATTACTATTTTTGTTTATTTCATATTGTACTGAAATTTGAGAATTAGTTAAATTAAATTAAAATCTTTTAGTTCTTCTACAAGTTAAATCCTTTTCTTTTATGGAAATATTTATTAAGGAATGAACTCGAATTATTCTTTGGACAAGTTAACTTAACTTATAGGATAAATCAAAGTTCTTCATAGGAAACATAAATGAGTTAGATGTCTTTGTTTGACTAGCTTAATATATGCTATCATTGAATAAATTAAGTTATTTTATTGGATAAGTTAATTTGTCTTAATGAATAACTCGATTCTTTTGAATGAGTCGTGCGGTTTTAGCTAATAACTCGAGTTATTATATAAGATAAGTCAAATTGTCTCAGAGGATAATTCAAAATATTACAAACAAGATATGCAGTCAGATGAAATCGAAACACTAACTAAAGCATGTAATCATCTCAATCAAAATAAGTACAACTTATCCTGAATAATAGATCGACTTGTTTCATTAAACAGTTCAAATTCTCTGTTTAAAAAAATGTGTCGATGACAACACGTATATGCATAAACCTAATAACAAATTCTTTATTAATTTAATCTTTTTTCAGCTTTTGACATATTTTTGAGAATAGGGTGAATCCATGAGGATCCATCCACTTTTTTGGAAAGGTTTTTTTTCGACTTTTTTTCGCGTCAAAGTATCAGTATGCTCTAGAAAACACTTTTGATGAAAAAAAACAGGTCCTTTCTATTAAAAATCCCGAGTTTTGAAGCAGTTTTTTCGAAACACCTATGATATGTTTTTATATATAGAGAAAATGTCAAGAAAAAACCTAGAACTTGTTCAAAAGCAATTTTTTCGGAATTTTCTTGTGTTTAAAAATCTAGGACAAGTCTAGAAACATTAGACCGTTCTATTGAATGTCCTGAGTGAAGAGTCATATTTTGTCAATTTGAGTTGCATTCAATTAATTTGAAGAATTTTCATCTTTCATTTCTCGTAGAGTATAACAGCTTTTATGAGACTATCCTCTCAGAATGATGTTGAACTAATGACTTTGTCCACATTAATAGAGAGATTTGTTGTTAGGCCGTCTTGTAGAAGTGAGACTACGTAGTCAAAAAGGATAATACTATCCAAATAATGAATTTTCCATTTCTCTGTAAAGACATCTTTAAATGTAAAGTCTTATCCACAAATGTCGTGACTTCAAATGAATAAGATTATGAGATGAATCATTGGATATTAGAAAATATCGACTACCCACTAGTACCTCTGTTTTTTTTTTCAAAATTGTATCCCAATGCCAAGACAAAAATGTTGTCAACATTCGATAAAGCATGAAAAATCTGCACGTGTACCGAAAGGAGTAGTGGCTGTGTCATCACAGTTATCGAAGTTTTTGGTTACTCAATATGATGGGGCTTATATCCGAATTTGCTGGTTATGTCCAACATGTCATGCGTTTGAATCGAAGAAAATGGTAACTCAATGACGGTGAAAGTTCAAGTGATGATGATGCCGTCAACGTGGAGCTTTATGATTCGAATGAAGTAGAGAAAGACAATCCTCATATGGATAGTGGCATCATAGCTGAATCAAATGGCAATGATGATGAGACAACTGATCCTGAATTGATGGATGAAGAGATAGGTGATGCTTTCTATGAACTCGAACACCAAAAAGACAAAGCAATGGAAGAATTATCAAAGATATTCGAACTGATGAACATAGACCCGATCGATGATAGATTAGTCTGTAAATTTAATTCGAATTTCCTGAAACGACATTTGTATTTAGATCAGCAGTATTACCCATTCGAGCCAAAGTTGATGAAGTGTATAGAAAACTTGATCAATTATGTGACATATTGGATGGAAAGTCTCAAGAATCACGTGATCCAAATTCTCATGGGCTGATGATATGTGAATCAAATAAACTTTTGGCCGGTTTAAAAAATTTATTTGCTGATAGTGATGCTGATGAACAAGTTCTAGGTTTTTTCTTGACATTTTCTCTGTATATAAAAACATATCATAGGTGTTTCGAAAAACTGCTTCAAAACTCGGGACTTTTAATAGAAAAGGATCTATTTTTTTCATTAAAAGTGTTTTCTAGAGCATACTGATACTTTGAAGCGAAAAAAAGTCGAAAAAAAACCTTTCCAAAAAAGTGGATGGATCCTCATAGATTCACCCTCATATTATGCGTTAGATATCTTAACTTCGAAAAAAGTACATCTTATGGAAATAAAGTATTTAACTGATGAAATTCGAATTCAAATATATTTTATTTTAAATAAGAAAAGATTTCAAGTTGGTATAGCTCAGTGATGTAAATAAATGACTTCTGATGACTAGTTCATCTGTTCAAATCTGATCGTCATCGCTTAAGGTAAAATTCAATCCATTTGTCAGAGTAGGCTAAGACCATCGAAAAATGTTGATGATGATGATGATGACTCAGTTCGCATCTGAGATGGATTCGAATATATTTTTCAAAATTTTTCGATTTTTTGTGAAATGCGTTCAGACGCTTCGAGTGTTTCACTGAGGACACGTTTAGACGCGTTCGCTCTTAGCCTTTCACAAGCAAATGAAATACGTTTCAGACGCGTTTTGAGGCAAAAAATATTTACATGAAGGGTCTAGCGAGTTTATAGTTCAGACTCCATAGCAATAGCCATGTAAAATTCGGGCTATGCATAGGAAAATATATCAAATATCTCCAGACTCTAGATTCGCATTAAGACAGTTCGTAGAAAGAAAATGCATAAAATAATCATAGATCTATGAAGATGCGTCAAAATCCATTATAGGAAAAAAATAGCGTATATGAAATATCGACAGATCCACGAAGGCTCACTAAGACGCACCATAGAAGAAAATGATGTCTGAAATATTTATAGACTCATGAAAAGGTACTGTAGGAAAAAATGGAGGCGTAATTAACGTTAGAGTCACGAAGACCTATACTATTTTTAAGAAGGAATACCCGAGAGTTGAGAGTGAAGATGATGACAAGTGATGCAATCGAGGATATCGATAGCTACTACAGTGAGAGTTAGGAACGAGGCGATATTGAGAATATGGACGGAATTTTTCGTGTATTGAGTTCTTTTAGTGCTTAGACGTAGTTGTATATTGGACCGATATAATTGTGAAAGACGTTTGTGCTGTTGTCGAAGCTGACAATATTAATGTCAATGAAGTTGAGAGCGATGAATGTGCTGAAAAATGGGTGTATCATTTTAAGACTCACTATACCCACGATTTGATCAAAACATTTGCTTCTTTTTTTAATCTCGAATTAAAAAAAGATTAGAAAACATCAAAGAGTGAAAGATAATAACCAGTTTTCATTGTTCTCGATTTGAAAAGCATTTTATATTAACATATTTAATTTTACCCTTTTGTCTACTTCCTTTCACTAAACTTTTGATTTTTTTATAGCTGAAGCTTTTATTTCTACGTTTTTAATCAAGTTTTTTATTCGTATAAATTTTCAATAAATTCAAGTTGGTTGGAATTTCAATATAAAAATTCAACCAATTTAAATAATTAATCATATTACAATTGATTCTTTTTACATAAATTAGATAAAAATGTACTTTAATGTATGCATCATTTATCCATGAAATAATATTGATTATTTACATAGTTAGAAAATTGTATCACAAAATTTGCTTAATTATGTAAAAAAATTTAATAAAATCTATTTCCACTAATAAAAAATGTATTTTACTTACTAGAGATATTAAAAACAGAGAATAAGCTTGTGAAAAAAATTTTTTCTTGGTTCGACAATTCTTTTAAATCGCCGGTAGTTTTAGGTGATTTTTTTCTTAGTGGTTTAATCAAATGTTGAAATAATTTTGGATCATAATCAAGAAAAACATTACTTTTGTTATCAAATTTTGTAATGTTCGATGATTTAACAATGTTACCCAAGGTAGAATTAGATATTTGATCAAATGTTTTACGTTGATTTGTAATAATTTGACCACCAACATTAAAAGTAATAATATTATTTTCTAATAATGAAAATTGATTAAGATTCAATTTTTTAAGCATTTTTTTAAATGGTTCAATAAGTGAAGGTTGTGAAGGAGGATAAAATTTAATCATATTATTTTTATCTAATATTTGTAATTGGTCAAGTAAATGACGAAATAGAATTGGATTGAAATCTAAAAAAGTATTTCCTTTTTTATCCATTGGTAATCTTTGTTCCCAATCACCATTAAACATCATTGAAAGAATTGATTTTGGAGAACGAGTAAGTGTTTCACGAGTTATCATCATTATTTCACCACCAACATTAAGCTGAATAACATCTGTATTTTTAGTACATTTTCCCAATTTACCTTGATTTAATAGTTGACTTTCATCGCATTTCACACGACTTTGTAGTTTTACAATTTTAGCAGGACTTTTTTCATGTATTGATTTACTTTTCTTCGGCTGAATAGTAATTGTAGACGTGTTGTTGTAATTTACCCATATTATAACAAACAATATCAACTAATTTATACAATCATATTTCAAATCTATATTCTTATCAAATGATTAAAATACTTACTATACGTGGAAGAAATGACATATTTATGTTTTTTCAGAAAGAAAATATACTCTACTTCCTTTTCTTAGTAATTATAGAAGAAAAGAAATGTTTTATCTCTTTTCTATTTTATGCGAGACTGTTACTACTGTCATGAATTATTCTTAAGTATAATGACAAGGAAGTAAGCAAAACATCGTCGACAGAGAAAACACAAGAAAAAGAATCTTTATCATTTTATCCGAAATAATATCCTTGCTATCACAGCAAAATGTATTATCGTCTAAAAACTATTTTATTTGTGCTCATTTCGTCTTTTATGCATATAACGTTTCTAAACCAGATAATATCGATGCAGAAAAAAAGAGAAAATTTTGTACCTCTATATATAGTTATATGTACATTTAATAAAATCCGAAGATGAATAATTCTATACAAAAATGTAAGAAATAAATTAGAAAAACATGTATTCATTATAAAAAAATAATATAGTTATTTCTATAACAAGTAGTGCTTATCCTATGAATTTCCCGACCCTTCTTTGGAAGAAATTTAGTATAATTATCACAGAAATTAATTTCGATTTCGATTATATTATATCTCAGTCTTCTTGATCGCATGAAAACTAGGAAACTAACATCCACTCTTTAGTGATGATCATTTAATAGAAATATTCCTGTCTGTAATTCATATATAAATAATAATCGTCATTTTAACTTATTTCTTCATGGAATAAACTTTATTTATTGTATTCACGTTGTCTTTTGAGATCCAGTAAGATATATATATATTTATCACCTCAAGAATTTTCACATCTTCTGATTTTTGAGAATCTTGGAGATGTTTTCAATAAATATTGAAAACTGGTAAAGATCTGTACAAAACTACTTGGGTGATAGAGTGTATGGAAAACACTAAAAAACACACTGTGCCATGTTTTTTCAGCCTCTCAGAAAAATCAATTTTTGTCAGAAATTTTGAAACTAACACAGATACGTAAGTAGATAACTCGTCCTTGGATCTTTCAGATATAGTATGATTTTTTATTCGAAACCTTCTCTTTGGCTAAAAATTTTGATGATTTGTGTAATCGACTGCTTGAAAAACAAAAAATCTTTTTCGTGTTGTATCGGTTTATGATCTTTTAATCTTGTGACCAAGATCTCTCTGTCCAAGCTCATTCAGTATATTTAGTTGTTTTTTTGTTCAAAAGAGCATGTCAAAATGTAGAGAACTACAGTTTATTTTTTAAGACTTGGGTTGATTTTCTAGTTCTTTTTACGATTTTAGTATTTGAGAAACTATATTTCACTTACATCGCAATGTAACATTAGATAGAAAAGATAGACGCTTATTGATGATTTTTTACTAATCTACTTGGTTTTTAAATCAAGTAAAAGCAAAAATATTCTTCTTTGATTAATTAATTCAATAAGGAATCATTTACTGCAATAGCGTCAATAATTCCAATAAGAGAGATTAAATTGATAGCAGTATTAGATATAAAATAATAAGCATAGTAGGTGAGAAAAATGTAGAGAGAAGTACCTCAATATGCACCTGTAAAAAGAAATCAGTCTTTTAAATTAAATTTTTCTATTATTTCATAATCGAAAAGACGAAATCATACATATATTTCTTTATATATGTATATTACATTTTTTTCCAAAGCCTTAAAAATATAATATATATATTCATTTCAAATGATTCTTGTTCTTCTTATTAATTCATCTTGCGATGTAGATGGAAATGGATGTATGACGTACTTCTTTTTCTACATACGAGATAACGTACAAAAATGATGAAATTCACTAATATATTTCTAATATTCGTCTTTCAATTTCCTTTTGTATGGAACTCTCATTACCGTGGTTCAATGATTACATGGCGTGTGATAAATTCGACATCTAATCCACTTACTGTCGAACTATTTCATCGTCATACGTGGAGCTTTGCATGGTATCCATGCACGACTGAAGAGATTGCTGCTGGTAATTATACTATTGGCACTGGTTATGGTTCAGGAAATATAACTTGTGCTTCACCTTGCCCATTGAATAGTAGTTTAATAACTTCAGTGGCTACTCCATGTACCGCTGCTAATTCAATCGAAAACTATTCTGTTGGTGAAGGACGATATAATATTTTTGTATCAGTCAATAAGCGCTTTCGAGTATTATTTGCAAGTGGAGATTGGTTTACATTAATAACAGGAGGAGGAAAATGGTCTGTATGTACTGAAGTTAACACTTATAAACGATTAAATGGTCGATATAATCAAGCACCTATTGTTACTATGTTACCAATTATGAGACTTCGTCGCAATCTTACATATAATATTAAAGTCAATGTTGCTGATAATGATTTTGATCGATATACATGTATTTGGTCAAATTCATCTCAAGAATG
>JAJEKB010006896.1:0-13422 GCA_022393335.1 Macrotrachela quadricornifera | reverse complement strand
TCATAGTTTTTTTGTAGTCACAAATAGATTTAACTAATAAACATATTCCTCATGCATTCTTTTTGAATTCGATGTCAAACATAACAATGAAGTTGAAAACAAAGTAACAGATACCACATAAGTGATTTTCAAGATGGGAAAGACGATAATCAACATTGCTGGCATTCGATTGTTGAAAATATTCAATAGATTTGATCCGGATGAGAATTTATTGAGTTTCTGGGGGAGAAGATCATTTTTTGTCAAAATATTAATGAAATAGCAGTAAGAATATGGAATACTCAACACTAAAAATGATCGGGTATTAATTACAAAACGGTCAGTACAAAATCCACAATTGTCCGCACAATTTTCAAATTGAATGAGCGAAAAAATAGATTTTGTCGGAAGAAGAAATAATTTTTATTCATATAGAAATTGTTTTATCAGTCCTCACTCTTCAGAATCAATGACCATGCTCTTCTATTGGTTGAAAATTTTTTTAAAAAGAGATGGCCATTTATTATGGCCTGTGGAGAAAGTATGACAAAACTAAAGGGTGAGTAGAAAGTTTCGACCCCTCGCTGTAAATTCATGTTATTCATATAAAATACATACATAAACAGTTGATCAAAATGTACAGTTTTGTAGAGAATGATGAGAGCTATCATCTGGAAAAAAAAATAATTCAGGTACCATCGAATGTATGAAAAGTTATGATCATTTTATTAATCGTGACTAAGTATTTTCTACTTTCCATTTTTCCCAAAATCAAAAATATTCTTGTAATATTCGAAATGCAAAATTGTTTCTAGATATTTTTATACGTTTCGATAGAACTTGAGAAGCGCTACAAGAATATGAATATCCAAAATAATTCTGATCATCTTTTCAATACAAAACTTAAGGACAATTAGAAAGAGTAATAAAAATTTTGTGTATCATACGCAAATAGGAATATCCTTAAATATCTATGACTTTAGTAAGCAAGCTTTTCATCTGTTAGTTTATGTTTCGAGATGCATTGTCACGTACTGAAGGTAAAAATAACTTTTCGGAACTTCGAGAACAAACAGAACAGTCAATCAGATAAAATTATTGAAAATTAACCATAATTTCTCCGGTGCAGGATATGTGAAATTTTTCTTAGTTTTTCTGATTTCTTTCAAATTTTTTAACAGAAATAAGAACAGATTTTTTTGAATATTCATATTCTTGTAGCGCTTCTCAAGTTCTATCGAAACGTATAAAAATATCTAGAAACAAGTTTGCATTTCGAATATTACAAGAATATTTTTGATTTTGGGAAAAATGGAAAGTAGAAAATACTTAGTCACGATTAATAAAATAATCATAACTTTTCATACATTCGATGGTACCTGAATTATTTTTTTTCCAGTTGGTAGTTCTCATCATTCTCTACAAAACTGTACATTTTGATCAACTGTTTATGTATGTATTTTATATGAATAACATGAATTTACAGCGAGGGGTCGAAGCTTTCTACTCACCCTTTAATGAAAGAATAAATTGATTATAATTAGGCAACGTCTCTTTATAAACACATATGATATATACACGTTCTTTTATTTGTACTGTATCAATGAGTAGAAAATATGTTTGATCAGATTAGGCTGTATGTGAAATGATGACTGATCTTTTTTTCTTTCTTTCGTATACAAGAGCATCATATATTTTGTTTTTTCCTTCATTTACTTTGTCCTTGCTCAGAAAAGAAAAAAATACATATCTTCTTGCTTGAAACGATAGATATATGGATTTATCTATGAGTAGGCATGCAACGAATCCGAACTCAAATTCGGGTTCAGTATTATATAAATTAAATTAGTTCAAAATATCCTACTATTTTTGCTACAATCATTTTGAACAGCAGTCTAAATCTCTAAGGGTAAAATTTGCCTTGGTTCCTTAATCTATGAAAACCAACGTGTTCAAAGTCATTTCAGAATACAAAATATTATTTATTGCAACATACCTTAAAGTATCTTGACTAACTATCAGAGAACTATTCGAAGACACGAAAAGTAAAGATCTTAATCTTGTTTCGAGAAACTGAACGTAGCTTTGTGGAACTTCTTCCTAGAGCCTGGAAGTAATATCTGGAGGCCTATATTAGTTATAAAAGGGAACTATCCAAATACAGTGATCAAAGGCAATTTTTGCCGGTATGTGTTGAAAGGCAAACAGAAACTCTCAGAATGTTATATTAAATTATAAATATGACTTTTTTAGTCGTGTCTCAAAGAAAAGCATGTACCCTTTCAATTGGTGTGCCAGATACTGAAAATACTGATAGAATGCTTTTAATATATTCACTTCCGTAATGTGGGGTGGTTCTAAAACGCTCAACGAGAGCATCAATCATCAGAAGTCTGATAACGTTAGTACTCCACATGCATTGATCGGTACTAGTACTGATATGACTAGTGTCTCAAGAAAAATCATACTCGAAGGTCTTGAAAACCAATCATAAGTTCAAATTTCTCAATCCTAAAAGACTCTGATCAAACTTTAAAAATAAACTTATTGTTTCCAAAAAGTAGCCCTCTCGTGATCAGAAAATCAAGTGTCCAAATGTGTTTGTTTATTCAAATAAAATAAAAAACAAAAATAAAAACTTATAAAAAATTCAAAAAAGCAAAAACAATATATTATTTACTCGCATTCGAATCTATCTCTAAAAATTTTCTTAATTTTCTCCTTCCTTCTTTTTCTTTCTCATTTCTTATAAAACCAAGGATCTTATCCTAAATACAGTAAAGTAAAAAAACCAAAAACATCAGATTTTTTTTCTTTTTATCCTCACCATCAATTGTACAAAATACCTCTCTGTATTTAAAATTTAAGTCCAAAAGAGTCATCAATAAAGGACCTCCGTGAAAAGGGAAGAAGAAGTGATAAAATATGTGTGAACATCCAAACACTAATATGGATTTGTTCGAAAATTTTTGGTGATTAAGAGATTAATCTGTCAGAATCCTATAAGGCATTATGTATGGATAAAGTACATATTCACAAGATGTAACATCCATTCAATACACTCTGAAAAAAGATTTCGCTTCTTAGAAACTCATCAAAATAGCTTTCTGACCATTCGAACACGAAGAATAAATTTTCAAGCTTCAGAAATCGTTAAAACGCTTTAGATAGTAGCAAATCTGAAATGAGCCATTTTAAGGATTTCCACAGGTTGAAATCCTACTTTTAACATCTGAGAAAATCTAATTTAGTTTTTTAATACTCTGTAAGCTATTTCAGTCGCTTTCAAGGTTTGTTTTTGAGAAAATCGATTCTCCTAAAATATTCTTATAAATTAGATGTTCATAGAAGAATGGATGTCGAAAGGAGATCTTTTTTTTTTGTTATAGATATATATTTACATGGTCTAGTGAAATCTATTAGTTGAGATATAATCTTGTAAAAATTATATCAAGCTTATTAATGTACAGAAGGAAAAGAATGGTGATGAAATATCTTTCAAACAGACTTTTTCTTCTGAATTTTTGAAAAGTTCGATGCGCGAACGCATCGAACAGAAAAAAATTGTCCACAATGTTTCACAAATAGTGAAACATCACACATTTCGTCTTCATCTAAAGTGCAATGATGAAGTCTAAATGCGGGAGCGAAGATATTTTTGAGCATCTTCTACTCTGCAGTAGGTAAAGCAGAGAACTCGTTCATGTCGGACCTCCAAAAGAAGTCATGTTGTATAAACGAGAGTTATTTTAAAACATATTCTCTGATTGTTAATATAGAAAAAATGTTTGCAAAAGTTTCATAGCTGACGATACTTTGTTTTTCTTTTCTTTCGATAAAATGAATCACTGAGTATTTTTCTTTCCTTTCTCTTACTAAAAGTTATTTCGCAATTAAAGCAAGGTTGTCATAAAACAGTCACGATTGTGAGAAAGAGAATCAAAATGTTTTTCGCATCATAGTTTGTGTTTTCTTTTTTATCGTGCTCTAAAATGTATGAAAATATGTTCTCATTCTGAATAAATTCATTTAAAAAATTCAAAATAATTTTCATATATTTTCTACCAAAAATCTACTGTTACTCATAAGTGGAATAAGCGGATTCTTTTGAAATTTTTGAATTTTTAAAATCTAAATCAAATTCAAAAATCTCAAAACTCGCCTATTCTCCTTCGTTGCTCAACAGTTTTTTGAAAAAAACTAAAGTTGAATAGATTAGTGTGCACAAGAAGACGTGAATAGTGACAAAATCTTTAGTTTTTGACGATTTTCAGAAGAATTTCGACGTTTCGACAATCTAAGTTGTCATTATCAAGAATCCACTACCTATACCATCTACCATTGAATTTCATTTGGAAGCCTTTATATCACGAGTAATTAATAATAAATTTTATTTGAAGGCAATATAATGTGTACGAGAAGAGATGAATAGTGACAAATTCTTTAGTTTTTGACTAATGTATTTACTATTAATTACTCGTGATATAAAGGGTTCAAAATGAAATTCAATGGTAGATGATATAGGTAGTGGATTCTTGATAATGACAACTTAGATTGTCGAAACGTCGAAATTCTTCTGAAAATCGTCAAAAACTAAAGATTTTGTCACTATTCACGTCTTCTTGTACACATTATATTGCCTTCAAATAAAATTTATTAAAGTTTTCATAATTTTATTACTGTTAGTGAAGATGAGAGTGAGAGTAAAAGGTGTATCTCCATCCACTGATATTTATTATTGTAAAAATAGTTAAGCAATTTATAATAAATACTATAAAAAGTCTAAGTTCACTAATAAATTACTACTGTATAAGTAAAGTTCATATTGTGTATCAGATGCAATCAGCCAAGAAAACTCCGACATTGTCTGAACCGGCGTTTGCGACAATAATATCGAGTTTGTTATCCCCATTCACATCAGCTGCTACCACAGAATGTGGGCTAATGCCTGTTTTATATGTCATTTCAATAGCAAAAGTACCATTTCCTGTGTTTAGAAAAACATCGACAGTGTCTTCAATTCGATTTACGACAAGAATATCGAGTTTACTATCGTTGTTCATATCAGCTACTGCCACAGAATATGGTTCACGACCTGTTGAATAAGTCACCTGAGTATCAAACGTGCCATTGCCTTTGTTGACGAGAACACCGATGTTGTTTACACCACGATTTGCAACAATAATGTCAGCGTTGCCATCTTCGTCAATATCGGCTACCGCCACAGAATGCGGACTAGAACCTGTTGAATAAGTTACTTGAGTAGCAAATGTACCGTTACCATTGTTCAGCAAAACACCAACGTTGTCTGAACCACTATTTGCAACAATAATGTCAATTTTGCCATCTCTATTGACATCAGCTGCTGCCACAGAATACGGCTCCGAACCAACTGAATAGATCTTTAGAAAAGGAAATGTGCCATTGCCCGTGTTAAGAAGGACAGCAATGTTATTTGCACCATAGTTTGCAACAATAAGATCGAGTTTGGTATCACCATTGACATCAGCTACTGCCACAGAAAACGGTTCAGCGCTCGTTGGATAAGTTAATTGATGCGCGAACGTACCATTGCCCTTGTTGAGAAAAACACCAACATTGTTTGAATCGGAATTTGCAACAATAATATCGGTTTTACTATCCCCATTGACATCGACTGCTGTTACAAAATGTGGACTAGAACCAGCTGAATAGGTAAATTGAGTAGCAAATGTACCATTGCCTCTATTGAAAAGGACACCAACAGTGTAGGTACGTATATTTGCAACAATAATATCAGTTTTGCCATCTTCATTCAAATCAGCTACTGCAACTGAATATGGATCAGAGCCAGCGCCCGTTGAATAGGTGACTTGTGTCGAAAATTTGTTGCATAGAGCTATCATAAATCGAAGAATATTATCAGCATCAATATGATTATAAAGAAGAAAAATCTTATCTGCGCAACAGTCAAGAAACTGTGATATTTAGGTTTAAACGGATTCATTTTTTTCAATAGTTTTTTTATATTTATTTTTCTAAATTTTCTTTTACATTAAGTAACATCAATCAAGTTTAAATAATAATTAAAATATTTTTTTTTCTAATCAAAAATAGATTTAAATACTCTTTAGTATTTCGTATTCCATAATTAAGAGATTTGCATTAAAATAAGAAGAAAATACATCAATCAATAGAGAATTTTATCATTCATCGTATTCTTTAAAAATAATTTCGTTTTCACAGCTCATTTTTGTGAGAATAACTAGAAAAAATGGAATTAGTTATTACAAAAACTTCTCTTATCACAATACATTATACACCATTGGAAAAAAATATTTAAAATTGAATAGAATCAGATATTTGAAGTTTAAATATTACCCATTTTTTATGATCATCTTTTTGGAATAAAGTTTGACTAATATAACTAATACTTTTTTATTATTTTGACTGGAAAAACAGAATTTTTTTAGAATATAATGAACTACGAAATTTTCTATCGATTGATGTATTTTCTTTTTATTTTATTATAAATTTTTTAATTAGGAGATGCAAAATACAAGAGAGCATGTAAGCCTATTTTGAATTGGAAAAATTTTATATACACAAACAGAATTTTTTTCTGTAATACAGCATATAGCTGATCTCTCGTACTATGCATATTATCATTTAAACTAGATCAGTGCTACGTAATGTGAAAGAAAATCATTGAAAAAACACTAATTCGATTAGCCTTTTATCTTTGAACGTATCTTTTTCGAGAGTAGTGAAGAGATCTTTAAAGACATAAAGTGTTTACTAATTCATAGAAGTCTTTTCTTGGAGACGCTAAAACTTATCCAGATAAGTCATTTTGTAGAGCAGACAGCTCTTTACAAAATGTGCTATTGAACTGGGTTGTCATTTTTATTACAGTGAAATTATATGTACTCTATCAAGAGCTCATCTCTATGTAAAAGACAATGTTTCTTTGATTCAAGTGAGACAAAAATAAGGAAAGATTTTTTCTCCAGAGCTCCATCGGTCTTTTACTGATTTACTTGTTATTGTTGTAGTTGTGATTGAAGTTGTTGTTATTGATGTAGAAGTTATTGTCGTTGTTACTAGTGTAGAAGTTATCGTTGTTGTTGTTGTCATTGATGTGAATGATGTTGTGGTTATTGTTGCAGTTGAGGTACTTGATGTTGATACTGTGGTTGTTGTTATATTATGAGTAATTACGGTTGCTTCTACAGGACTTCGATTCCTAGTGAATACGACAATACATGCAATCGAAACGGATAGAACTATGACAATTGCAATAATCATGATTGCATAACGAATGGGATGTTGCTTGATCTTTTTGACTAACCATAGATCAGCACATCGATTTAGAATGACTGTCCATCGTGATTCTATACGAGGAAATACATGATAAGTAGAATTGAAACTAGATGATATGTTATTATCGTCAGGGGTCGATGTCCGATTGGAATGTTTAAGTTCATAATTATGAGTGGCCATTACTCACAATCTTTTAACATAGTAAAGACTAAAATAGATAAATGAATACGAACACCATAGATGTTGAGATAAGAACAGAAGATCAAAAAGAAGAACGTAGATGTAGCTCGATGCTTATTCTGCGTGCTATCATTTTTCTTTATTTCTTCTTTCTCATCAACAACAAAACAACGAATGATGCTATCCTTCTTTATCTCGAAAATAACTGAATAACTTAAAACATGCGGAGAAAAGAGCTGCGAGAGAATTCAGCACAGAACAGAATAGAGAGAGAGTGCACATATCAAAGATATGAGGCAAAAATCATAGGGCTAAGAAATATAATGCCCATCAACCATGAAATCTTTGTGTAGAACTATGGATTTAGGACAGAAATGGCAGTTATAATTGTCCTTGAAAGCTGCGTATATCATGTCATCGAGTATACTTTGCTCTGTCAGAAAATATAGTTACTTATTTTTTTTTCATGACAGAAAGAAAAGCCATACGACAAACATGAAGGGTGCATTGCTTCAAATTTCTTAATATTTTCGCTCTTTATAAAAAAAATAATAGAAAAGAAGAGAGCAATAATTATAAATTGAAGTGTTATATAATGGATAAGCTAATTTCTATCCACCACTTTTTCTAATTAAATAGATGGTAATACACTGATTTCACCTTTCTACGCCCATGTTTTATATTTTATATATATGTAGATATACTTTCAAAGAGCAAAATTTTCAGTTGATATTTCTTAATACATAAATGCAAAATAACACATAAATACATGGAATGATAGAGAATTTTAAGCCCTATCAGAATGTATAATCACTATGTTGAAGAGTTAATTTTACAATGATAAAAAAACTTTAAAAATATTGTCTCTGTCAGTGACAAAATCCGATCTTTAAGAATGTAGACATGCGGGTACCTTCATTATATTCAATTTATTTCCATATTATTCAAGTATAAACTAAAATAAAAATACAGAAACTGGTATAGAATTTCATGTGCTATCAGATGATATAATTCCGGGTGAATCCATGGAGACCCATCCACTTTTTGGAAAGGTCTTTTTTTTCGATTTTTTTGTTGTTCAAAAGGCTGATCTCGACTAGAAAACACTTTTGGTCAAAAAAAAATTAAATACTCTCTATCAAAAATTTCGAGTTTTCGAGCATTTTCTCGGAACACCTATGGTGTACTTTTATACATAGGGGAAAATGGCATGAAATAGGATAGAAATTTTTTAAAAACAATTTTTCCGGATTTTTTTGGTTTTCAAAAATATAAACAAAGTCTAGAAACATGTTTCCTGAGATACATCAGATCAATCCTAATGAACGTTTTGAATGCTCAGTCATTTTCTGATTATCCATGAACATAAGACTACAGAAATCTAGTATAAGGAGAAGATGAAGAGGACTATCCTTTATATCTGAATACTGAGTATCATCATCAGGGTTGATTTTAAAAAATTTGACTGACTAAAACAGATATAAAGAGGATTTTTATTTGAATGTAAATGTCCTGAACTTTGTTGACCGAGATGTCAAACTATATTGAACAGTTGAATTGTTGATTGGTTTGAATTCATGCATACTTCGAATGCCTTGTATTGTACCTAAATAAATACAGACATTAAGGAATAGAAGAGAAAGTCTTTCTCACCAGCTGCTCGAAGTTTTTCGCTTCTAGCTTGCAGGTAACTGTTCTTCGCTTCTTCTACTTCATCTGATTCAAGAAAGAACACATGAACACCAGGAATATCCTTGTTAGATCTTCTTGCCGTTTCAAGTTGTTGTTTATGGGTGAATTCATAGAAGTCTTTTGCATTTGACATGAGAATGTTCTTGGAAAATGTAGCATGTCTAGCCGTGGACTTGAGTACCGCACCAATTCCATCGCCAGCACCCTTACCATGTCCTGTAGCTGTAAATGTCCAACAAGCATCCAAATCAAAATCGATCTTGTGATGGATTAGGTTCAAAATGCTGGCATTGTTTTTGAAATGTGCACACGCACCATCGCTAAAGAAAAGGAAAGGATTGACGTCATACATAAACTTCAAAAACAGTAAAACTTACCTCACATAATTGATCTTCTTTATCAACGGAAAATTTTTCTTGATAAATCGAGTGAGAATTTTTTGTACACAGTGTACGAATACTGTTGTGTGTTCCATATAATCACTGACGATCGCTAAATTTCGTTGTTCTTTTCCAATGGTCAGATGAATTGTAAATAAGGTAACTTGGTGCTGACTAAAAAACCCTTGTTGAACTTCACGCTGACGTACCAATGTATAATTCATTGAAAAATTTATTTGAGCAACAACGAAAGTCTTTTCTGTTGATTGACAGCGTAGCTCTTTGATATATTCACGTTGTTCGCGACTAATGTGTGTGTGAAGCAAGAATGGAGACCATCTTTCTTCAATTTCCGTTAATAAAGAGTCAGTTGAGCCAGACATCTGTTGAAGGTCGAACTTGTTATTGGCTTTCTTCCACAAATTCCATGAACATTCGTCATCCAAATCGATCATATTGTTATCTGTGAGAATATCTACAATGCTTTCAGTTGGACATTCATCACATTCACCATTAAAGCACTTTTCATTCGAGACTGTGCAAACCATTTGAGTAATCAAATCTTTCATATTGACCTTGCCACCAGTTGACAAAGAACCTGCATTGACACATTTTCGGTAGTAGTTGTTCCATCCCTGTAATAAAGTTACGTTACATTCGAATCAATATACAGCTGGTACAAACCTTCAATAATAGATCCATGTTCTCATGTATAATGCACATGCACGTTTCATGTGGTGTTACAGTTTTTACTTCACGTGGAAGAAGAGCATTAAAAGTTGATCTTGCAACAGTTCCAGAATGTCGTTCACTGAAGATATGATAAGCATCCAAGACACTCATTTCTAAAAACCGAATTGCTACTGGTTGTCCTTTAATTTTAATTGTGTCTTTGGAATTGGATGAGGTTCGACTAATACCATCTTCACGATAGAAATGGACTACAGCATCAATTGTTGAATCAGATAAAGGAATATTTCCTCGTAGACATTGTGGATAGGCTAATATCCCCTTATTTTTTCGAAGAACAAGCGATCGTCGAGCCTGATTTGGCTTTGATTTAAACCTAATAAGCGAAAGAAGTTTTTAGTAACATTTGATTGGAAAAATGCGAAGATATCGGACGAAATGAGGATAGAATACGCACCATTTTTCAATTTTTTGTCGACCCCATTCTTTGGGAGCAATTGTCATCAAACGAACTTGTTCACTGTCATTACTATCAGCACATAACTTCTTTAACCCATCCAAAAGATCATTTGATTCACATATCCTTAATCCATGAGGATTTGGATCATACGAAACTTGAGATTTTTCATCTAATACGTCACATAATCGATTAAGTTCCCTATATACCTCATTGACTTTGACTCGTATGGATGATACTGCTGATCTAAATACAAATTTCGTTTCAGAAAATTTGAATTAAATTTACAAGTCTAACCTGTCATGGATCGGATCTATGTTCAACAGTTGAAATACATTTGATAATTGTTCCATCGCTTTTTCTTTTTGATGTTCAAGTTCATAAAAAGCATGGCATGTATCTTCATCCATTGATTCAGGATCAGTTGTTTCATTAACACTTGGTGATTCATCATCGTCGTTTGACTCAGATGTGATACCACTGTTCATATGTGGATTTTCTTTCTCTTCTTCATTCAGATCATTAAATTCAACATTGACATAATCATCATCATTTCTGTCATCATTGACGGGAGAACCTTGTGTCATTGATTCATCATCACTTGAACTTTCATTGTCGTGGAGCTTCTCTGATTGATGAGTCATCATTTTCTTCGACTCAAATGTATGACATCTTGCACATAAACAGCAAATTCGGGGGTAAGGTACATCATACTGACTGATCAAAAATTTCGATAGTTCGGATGACACAGCCTTTACTCCTTTTGGTATGCATCCAGATTTTTCATGCTTTATCGGATGTTCACAATTTTTTCGTCGTGGCATTGGAATAGATTTTTAAAGATAAAGAGATACTGATGGGTAGTCGATATTTTCTAATATCCAATGATTCATCTCGTAATCTTATTCGTGTGAAATCACAACATTTTTGAACAAGACTCTATATCTAAAGATGTCCTTAAAGAGAAATGGAATATCTATCATTTCGATAGTAGTGTCCCTTTCGATTCCATGGACTCACTTTTTGAAGACGGTATACTAGCAAATGCTTCTGGTTATCAGGGTGGGGTTGTCAGTACGATTTCGTTTTGTGAGGATAGTATCATGAAAGTTGTTATATTCCACGAGGCGAAGAAAATAAAAATTATTCAATTTAATTGAATACAATCTATGTTGACGAAATATAGCTATTGATATGCTCAGAGAAAATAACTAACCATTGAAAACCTCCATTAGGATTGATCTAATGTACCTCAAGAAACATGTTTCTAGACTTTGTTTATATTTTTGAAAACCAAAAAAATCCGGAAAAATTGTTTTCAAAAAATTTCTATCCTATTTCATGTCATTTTCCCCTATGTATAAAAGTACACCATAGGTGTTCCGAGAAAATGCTCGAAAACTCGGAATTTTTGGTAGAGAGTATTTAATTTTTTTTTGACCAAAAGTGTTTTCTAGTCGAGATCAGCCTTTTGAACAAAAAAAAATCGAAAAAAAAAGACCTTTCCAAAAAAGTGGATGGGTCTTCATGGATTCACCCTATACCAAATACTATATTATATATTATTTATTTGACATACGACTGATTTTCTTTCTAAGCCATCATTCGATGAGTATTTCGAGATATCCATCTGAGCTTTTCGATGGATTGATAAAATTGTAAATTTACTACCCATTGACGACCCTTCAACCTATCGAAGGGTGGTACTTCGATGGGCAGGTTTGAGAAATCGATGGCTTTGCTACACCTATCTCTGATGAATTTCGATAGGTTTCGATGAGTCAAATTAGCAGAACTTCGAGTCGTCAAGATTCCAATCACTCGATACCTGTCAGATATTTTTGCAGAAATGAAAGGTCGAACATATGTACTTACGATTACAAAGCTTACATGGGTCTGATGAACTCGATATGATGACTTAAATTTAGATAAATCTAAGTGTCATCTTGAAATATATTTAACTTTATGTATTTTTTTCTATTTGCCTTAAATATAATTTTAATTGGTTTTTTTTGAAAATCAATTCTTGATGAGAAATAAAAATAATTTTATCTGTTATAAGTTTCATTGTAAGTACATACAAAATTTATACTAAAGAATAAACTAGAGTTATTCAAGAGCTCAGTATATTTAGGTATTATGAATCTAAGTTGATTATGATTTTTAATCATGGCTCTCAACAGATTTATATCGTTGTTATAGTTGTAGATTAGAAATAATATTGTTTAAATCATGAATGTATTATCGAATAAAGAAAGTGTGCTATTGAGGGCAGTCCAAAATTAGTGAGAGCGATATTTTAATTCATTATGAAAAGCATCGAAAATCCTTTCCTCGGTACATTCTAATAGAGACAGGAATGCTTCACTTTGTGAAATTTGCATATATTTTTGAAGAAAGTGATGAATGTAAATTTTAAGTCAAGGTTTTGTGTCTCGTCTCTTCCATCATCTCTATTACAGATACACATTAAAATATATGTAATGAAAATTATATATTTCAGATTGAATCATGCTCTTACTTTAAGATTCTATTCTGTAAGTTAGTTACAGTGAAGATTTAGTAAGCAAGTTTACATTCAAATTATCAACCAAAGAGATAGAACTTGCCGAAAATTCGGATGAAATAAAGATAGAAGAGAAAGAAAGATGGTAAACATTAGACTGCTATGTATTATAACAATTGAGAAGAAAATACTACTATCGGAATTTTTAAAGAAGGCAGGTTGAAGAAAAGTATATA
>JAJEKB010006894.1:0-13370 GCA_022393335.1 Macrotrachela quadricornifera | reverse complement strand
TCATTTCTTATTCGAATGGTTTCAAGTGTACGATCTGCATCTGTTTTTTCACTTTCAACAATTACTAAACGTCTATTTAAGTTCGATACTAATAATAAAAAAAACAAACATCATGTTTTTTTTATTTTAATATTAAATTAAATTTTTACCTTCGTGAATTTGTGCTTTTTGCATATCAGTTAATCGATTTGTTTGCAATTCAAGTTGTTCTTGAAGAACTTTATTTTCTTCTAAGACAAGATAAGCTTGTCGTTTGATATTTTCTCTAAGAGAAAGAAAAAGACAGATAAATATCGAACATTGTATTCAAAAAAATATATATATGATTACATTTCCGGTAAATGAGTAAGACTTTGATTTATTGATGCTGAAGATGATATACGAGCAATTCGTTCATGTAATGATAAATTTTCATTAGTTATTAATTTAACTTGATCATGTAATTCTTCAAGTTGTATCTATTGCAAAAAAAACAAGATTTATTTTGAAATTTTAATTTATTAATTATTTTACTTGAAGTTTTCTAATAAATTCTTCTCTTTCACGTAATTTTTCATCATAACAAATAAATAAAGGAGCAAGAAATTTTTGATCATGCTTAAAAAGAAAAAAAAATATAAATTCAAATTAAAAACTATAATAGTAAACATACAAGCCATATTGGTGAAGGTCCTTTCATTGGTAGTCCTTGCAATTTTCGTTGTTCTTTCTAAAAAAAAAGAAATCTTTTTACTATATATTACAGTTCGTATTGAGAATATGGTAATAGTCTTTATCTCATTTGACAAAGAAATATTCATTTAAATATTAAAATGAAACTCTGTATGAACGTAATGAGATAAATTTATACATACATTTATATCTTGTTTTAATGTATCTGGTGGATGCATTGTTTGATATTCACTAGAAGCAACATTTAAACGATGAATATATTCTTTAAGAAAGTGATTTTCATTTTTAAGTTCTCGTGCACTTGATTGACTTTGATCTATTAAGAGTATAAAATAAAAAGAAAATTATTTATTTATTATTTACCTTGTGTATATCGTTCTCGTAATGAAATTAATTCATTTTGTAATTGATCACAACGATTTTGTAATGTTTTATTTAAATTTTCTAGATCTTTTGTTTGATCTAATATGTTATATATATATACACATAAAATAGGAGAAAAAAAATTAATTTACCACGTCCAGCTTGTTTTAATAGATCATTTAATTCTCGTGGTGAAAGTTTTTGAGATGTTTGTAAACGATTAAATAATTCTTCTTGTTGTTTTTGAAGATTCTAAATGATTTATTTAATATAGAAAAAAACAACAACAAATATTAAAAAATATTTTACTCGATTATTTAATCGTAATTGTTGAACTTCATGATTCAACAATTGATTATTTTTTTCAAGGTCATTAAAATTTTGCTGATATTCTTCTGGTGGTGGAATAACTATAAGATAAAAAGAACTAAATAGTTTTTTTTTTGTAATGAAAAAACAAATAATCTACCAATTTTATCCAATACAGAATCACGATTAGCAGGAATAATAGTAGTTGTTTGTTGCGATTTCGATGATGATGGATCATATGTTTCATAAACAACTGGTTCTTTAAACGAAACAGACCGAGCACTCATTGGAATTGTTGTATCATTAAGAGACGAACGTGTTGTTGTTGTTGATTTAGCTTCAACACCAATAGTCTTCACATAAAAAGGAGAGTTTGATGTTGAAATGATTTGTATAAGTTTGATGAACTTACATCTGCTAGACTATTAGCTCTTGCTGATGATGGACCTGATTGACTATTAGCTCTTGCGGATGATGGACCTGATTGACTTGGTACTGGATTTGCAACTAATGGTGGTACATGATGACGAGTAACAGTAACTGTTGCTCGTTTTAAATTTTTATCCTATTTAATAAAGATATGATTAGTTGATTTATATTTCAATTTCATATAAATGTACCTCTGTAGTTGTTGTCGTTGTTGATCGTGATAATTCAGCAGTAGATGATTGTTTTGTATCTAGACGAATTGTTGAACTAAGACCAGGATCAGCTGTTGTTGTTGTTGATTCTATAGAAACACACTATATAACATAACAAAATCGTCAGATTTCATAAATTGATTTACCTTCATCATTTGCTGCATGTCCAAAAAGACGTTTTTCTGCATTGGACAATGATGCTGTTCGAGATGCACTCTAAAGAATATAAAAATTTAATATAAGATATATAATAGATAAATATCATACACTTTTAATAATAGATGTACGGGCGGAATCTCGATGTTTACGTTTACCTTCTTCTTCATCACTATATATGAAATATGAAATGAAAAACTTTTGAAAATATTAATTTCATGATCACCTGTCTTCTTCGCTTGTGCTTGCATCCATTCGTCCAACAGGTGTTCCTTTTTTAGGATATTGAAAATCATTCTCATAATTATCATCTTCATTTAAAGAGGTCATCGATGATGTTGGAATTAACATTTGACTGGTTAAAGAAGCATGAAGAATAGAAGATGCTATTGGACCCCATTGTCTATCGCCGTATTGTTTTTGTTGTGGAAAATATTGTGAAGCAGATGGAACAGCAATAACGCTTGTCACTGGAATTATAGCTGAAGCAATATTACTGTAAAGTTGCTAAAAAATATTAAAAATATTGAGATTTAAAGAGGTAATTAAATGCTTACAGGCGTCGCCTTTTTTCCACCTTTTGTTTTCATAATTGAGTGCTTTAGATTCGAAAAAGAAAAGAAAAATAGAACTAAACGTTGTCTACATTCGTCTTCAATGTTGAATCATTTTGACATGACAGCCATTACTCGGATTGTTGCTAGTAGAAATAGAAATTGTCAAGTAAAAAATTAAATTCATCTTTAAGAATGATTATTACAATAGATGCCGCTCAATGACAGTTATATGTACAGTAGACAACAAAAATTTAAGTGAAATTGATTTTTCAAGTTTTTTTTAAACATTGCTTTTTTCATCTTTTTTCATATTAAGAGGTACGAATCTGATTCAAATGGTGGCATAGATAAAATCTACGAGAAATAATTGCTTTTACATGAACCGAGTCGATAATCAACAAAAGTGAGTTTTAGATTAGCAAATGTTTTTGATTCATTATTGAATAAGAAATATTATCAAAACAGATAGTGGTTGACTTACATTTGAATAAGCTAAACTTGAGCACAAACAATGGAGAAAATGTAGAAAAAAAATATCATGATTAATCAAAGAATATTGTTAAATAATTTATAAAATAATAGAACACTAGAATCTCTTAATTTCCTTTAAGAATTTTCTTGGCAAGTATCATCTATTGAATAAGATCAATATTGCTTCTAGTTTGTTGATAATTAGTAGAATACATTCTAATTCCCAGCAGAACATCTATTGAGCTCGATACGATCCCACTGATACCGTCTAATGCTCATGATTACTTTGAAAACAAAATACAAGTGTGAATCCTAAAGTCAATGTATTTGTGAAATCTTCAAAATCAAAACAAGATGCATCTTCAAGATTCGATGTGGTTCATTGAGTCACAAGTGATTAGAAACACTAATAAAGAGTGCCTGCTCTTTGACGGTCGAAAAGTAATTCAAAAGCTATCAATCATTACTACAACCTGCAACAGGAATACTACATGAACGTTGTTATATACATATAAATGATTTTGAAAACATATTATTACTATCTCGCAGATTTTGAAGATCTAGTTGAACCTGTCGAAAAACCAGCTGTACAATTAGATAAAACTAATCGAGTTCTACTTGGAACAGGAATACTAACATAGGAACATTAAGTTCCTAAACAACTTGGGACTGAAATTATTTGGATCAAGTGCCAAATTCACTGACCCACACATTTGACAAACACAATTGATATACTGATAATCAGAAATTATTATGAAGTTAAAAAAAAATTTTTATTGAATTAATTAAAATCTAGTTGAAAGATAATATCAATAGAACACAAAAGTATAGAAAAAAAATGTTCCTTTTTATTTAGTTTTTCTATAAAGAACCGGAATGAATTTCATGACACATAATATCATGTCCAATTCCTTTTAATATAATTGAACGAAATTGATCATATGTTAGGGAGTGATCTTGATCAGTATGAATAAAGGCTTTCTTTGTATAATTAGTTAAGGTATCAGTTGTTACATGCTGATTAATAATTGATAAAAAAGTAGCTAATTCATTAACATCAATAGAACCAGATTTATCTGCATCCAAAATTCGAAATGCTTGTTCTAATTCATCATTTTGATAATGTCCCATTACAAATGGACGTATTACAAGAATAAAATTATCAAATGATAATGCATCTTGAATTTTTTTAGCTAATTTGTTGTAGGCATTTCTTGTTATACTTGTATCATATATTCTACTACGTCGTTCTCTTTTATTTGTTATACCAATGGATGACTTTTCTTCAGTAAATTCTTCAAATTCAAAACTTATTTCATCAATTGTACCATCGTAACGAGTAATAGTTTCTGTCACAGAAAATTCGAGATCCATTGTATAATTAAATAGAAAATCTAAAGTCAAATAACAGCTTTTATATCGAAAATATTTTATCTTACTTAAATTTTTCTTAGAATCAAAAGATGCACATCATTACCCACGTACTCAAAAATGAGAAATTCGCATGTAATAACAGTTACTTTTTTTTTCTTTCAAAGGAATGTACATTTCGACCAATATCCGAATTTTTCCGTTTTAACAGCTGATAGAATTGTGAATTTAGCACCATTACAATGAACAAAAAGGCAATCTTTAAATATGTTATCCAGATAACTGCGTTAAAACGAATGAATTCGGACACGTTTCATACATTTCTACACAAAACATTTTAACACTAATTCAACATAATCATTTTGAAACATTCTTCGCGTTAAACACATCAAAATTTGTAAAATCAAACATTTTGAACTGTTCAGAATGCATTAAAAACTCATATTTTAACGAATTTCATACACCACCAGTTTGTCACATTGTAATAGTCAATAGATCAAAATTTCGGAATATAAAAAGTTTCAGTTTAATTTTCGTACAAAGAAAATTCTATTAACATACAATAAAATATGTTTTAATTCCATTTGTTTATGTTAAAAAATTCTACGTTTTAATTCACGCATGTACAATTCTACTAACACGCAGCAAAAGAAACGGGTATTTTATTCATATGCAGAAAGATTTCTGACTGATTTCTCATGCAAAAGTAACTCTATTCACATGCAATCAATTTTTTTAAAATTCTATTCATTTATTTAAAAAAAAACTCATGTAAGCACGAAACGCAAAGTCGAAGGGTTGAGATGTGGCTTCGCAATAAAACGCGTTCACACGCCATTAAAAATCATTTCACAATGCATTCAAACGCATTGTGATGCGGTTAGAAAAAATTCCGAAACGCATCTTGTTTACTAGTTGTGTTTAAACGCGTTTCAAATATTTTTTCAAGCGCATCTGTACGCGTTTAGTTCTTATAGGTCGAATGCGATTTTACCCAAAAATTGCTACTATAGAATAATTGACTACGTGATCGAAATTAGGGGTGTTACCTTATTTTTATTTTCTTTATAATAAAGAATAAAGATAAAGAAAATCTTGGTATTTAAAAAATAAAGATAAAGTTAATCTTTATATTTATAAAATAAAGATAAAGAAAATCCTTATTCTTTATTTTAACTTTATTTTTACAAATAAAGATTATCTTTATCTTTATTTTATAAATATAAAGATTTACTTTAACTTTATTTTATAAAAAAATAAAGTTTTCTTTATTTCTTTATCTTTATTTTTTAAAATAAAGATTATCTTTATCTTTATTTATAAAGTAAAGATAAAGTAACACCCCTAATCGAAATCATTCGTTTACATATATTTTATTCATCTAAACTTTATTAGATTTGTTAATAAAGAATGTCCAGATGATTTTAAAATAGGCAAAAGTCCAATTAAACATACAGCAAATAATCCATATTTCTCTAAAGTTTTTATGAATAACAATAACACAATATTGTAATAACTTTTAGCTACCTATAACCCTTTTACTACATTATACTCAATACTACTATTTAAATAATATTAATAACTTTTCATCATATAATCCTACTAAAAGATTTTACGAATAATTATTTATTCATTAAATTCTTCGATAAAACGATTTATCATGTGACCGTAAAATGAAAAAAAAATCATAATATTAATTGCATGTAGTAGACAATAAAAAAATAATAAAATTATTTAAAAAGATAAATGAAAAATCATATTATGTGCTAAATATCTTAATTTCGAAAAAAGTACAACTTATAGAAATAAAATATTTAACCGATGAAAGTCGTATTCAAATATATTTTATTTTAAATAAGAAAAGATTTCGAGCTAGTATAGCTCAGTGGTGTGTATAAACGATTTCTAATCACTGGTTCATCTGGTCAAATTTGATCGTCATCGCTTAAGGTAAACTCAATCCATTTGCCAGGATAGACTAGGACCACCGCAAAATGCTGATGATGGTGACTCAAGTTCAAATCTGAGATGGATTCAAATATATTTTTCAAAATTTTTAGATTTTTTATGAAACGCGTTGGGACGCGTTCGCTCTTAACGTTTCACACGCAAATGAAACGTGTTTCAGACGTATTTTGAGGCAAAAAATATTCACATGGGTATGCAGATAAATCACAATAGGAATTTCTTGTTCAATCTTTCATCGCGATGATGATTTAAAGAATGATTTGCATAATATAAGTGTTGCAATCTTCGTGTATTAAAACAAAGGAACATAATACTACTAAAGAAAAAGAAATACAGGACAATGCTTATACTAAATGATATAAACCTATAAATAGTATATAGCTATCGACTGGCGGTATCTATTCAAATATTTGGCACCACAGCCATAGTTAACTAACAAACTATCTAATTGAGATGTCTAGCACGAGTATCATCTTTACGGTAGAAGTTAATCGCTTTCAGATATTGTACTTTTGAATTTGAAACTACAGTTGATGAGTAAATTTCAAATTTTTTGAGATCTGAAGAAAGTTGAAGGAAATGCGAAGCAGATATTAAATATAACTGATAAGCCACTTACATGTAAGAACTATCAAATCAGTTTGTTTTCTTACAAAAAGTGTATCCCATAACTGGACTGAAATATTCATACGAATACAACAAGATCTTTTGTGGTAAAAGAAAACTCTTACAACTATTTATTTTCACTTGGTTATATCTCATTTTTAATTTAATCTATCCTGTTCGTTTTCAGAATGATCATTAGACGCAAAGCTGAGAAAAAATAATATTGGATGTGTTATTTCACTTGAGCAGCAACATCTGTAATGTTCATTATTAGTCATAGTGTCAGTTCCTTATGAATTGAAAGATATTTATGAAGAAAAGTTATGCATCATTTCACTAGTTGTCTTAAATATATTAGAAGAGAAACTTCTTTCTTAATATAATTTTCTTGACCTATTATTGTTGCACTATATCTACGTTTGATAAACGATCTAGTTAACTATTATTAAACAGATGTAAATTAATTAGATTATTTCGGAGTTGTAAACTACGTATTTATATTCCTATCTTTTGATATAGCTACACTCACTCGACTAATTCACAATAGATATACTCCAACAATCGAATTACTGAGAAACTTAGATCTCTTACAACAGACGTGCCTAGCCATATTGGATGCATCATTGGCATCTAAACTCAAAATACTTGATTAACAGATTCATGTTAGTATACGATATTCAATTCCTTCAACGATGTCTCACCCAAATCAACATGAGACTCGAATTTACAAGAAAGTCAACTTAAGTTCACTGACTTCTGCTGTCGAACACTTCATGATCAAGTACACAGGTCAAAGGCCACACAAGTTATTTAAAACGATATTTTTTGAGCAACAACGATTCGCACCTGATAGTATTTAGTCGTTTCGCAAACACATGACGGATGCTCAATGTACAAAAGGAATAATTTACCGGCAAACGATTTCTTGGAAACATTTCTTTCTTTCGATAGTGTTAATGAACCAGTTCTTGTTATTCGACTGGCCAATTTAGTTCAAACGGTAGACTCTATACCAATAAACGACAGAACATATACATGTACCAAAGTATCGTATGCAACAACACTAAAAGTTATGTTTTTAATTTAGAATCTATTACACACAAATAGTGCACACCTTAGTGAATTAGTGCCACAACAACCGAATTCAATCATTTATGACTATTTAAAGCTACGCAAATGTTTTACTCGAAGAGTATCATATTAGTTAACTAACGACCATAAACAGTAGTGCATTCAGTTTTACTGTCTTTCACTGGATGGGTTTGAAGGAAGCAAATGCCATTGTATATTTGACATTATAAGTAACAATGAATTTTGGTTCTATCATTATAATCAAGAAGCAAAAGAGTAGTCAAAAGTTTGAGTGTCAAAAAGTGAATTTCTATTTAACAGAAGTTCATTGAAATAAAAATTCTGGTAAAATAACGGTGACTGTTCTCTTTATGAAATTTGCTGTAATGAAAGCGGTATCATTACAAGCTACTGTAACGGTAAATGCAAGCTGTTATGTCAATATATGTCTACTACAAATCTTCAAAGCTATAGCAGAGCAAAGACAAATTAGTGATCTTTGGAGGTTCCTTTCTCACGACAATTAATGCAAGACTACATAGAACTTCGATTGCCAACGAAATTTTTTTGACCGAAAATCATGTAAAACCATTTTCAAAACAAAGACGAAGAGCAGATTTTTCTGGATTCTCAGTCCCGAAAAAATCTGAAGATCTAACATTGGAAGTAGCTTTCAGCACTTCAGCAATATCCCCCAATCATATTTTCAAACGTTTGGAACATAAATAAGCAGTGTTTAACGGTGTTAAAAGTTAGAAATGACAACTCGTCTAGAGTGGAAGTATCACACGGCACACGACTCTTCTGATGGTTGTACTGACTCTAAGCTACTTTACTGAAATCAAATCTTAGTCCTAACATTCTGAAGATAGGGTAGATAAGGCTGCGTTACTTTACATTAAGACACGAGAAATCTAGAGCAGTTCATTCAAAATTGTTTGATAATAATGCCATACTTTATAACAAGGAAGAAAATGTGGACTCCCAAAATCCTAAATCTTTGGGAGTTTAACGGGAATCGTTGAAATTTCAGGACTATGATGTATCCCACGAAGACACAGATAGATCCTCAAGACCCAACTTATGGAATACAAATGAGTCTTCTGGGGCTATTTCATGGAAGACACCGATAAGTCCTCAGGAGCTGCCCTACTAAGGTACCTATAAGTAGGCGTGTGGCAGTTCTCATTCAAATCGCTAGGCTGGAGCTGATCAGGCAGGTCTCACTCATACGAGTTGATGCTGTCTGCCAGCTCTTTCATTGAACTTTAGCAAGCTGCGGAACTAGAGCTGTCATGCACCAAGGATTGAGCCAACTTTTAATTAAAGAGAAACTCAAAGTTGATCCAAATTTGTCAATCGTAAATTCCTCGAAATAATGCTAGTTATGAAGTAAAACCGCTTCGTTACTTGAATTAATTACATCGAGTTAAGAAGAACAGTCCACTTTTACTTCTTAAAAGAAAAATCAATTACAAGACTCTTACGTTATTCATTGAACTAGTACTACCTGTCATATTCAACTGCCGTTAGTGAATAAAGTACGAGCAGCACCTTTCTTACAGTTTGGCACTCTGTGCCTAAAAACACTTGAAAATCTATGATAACTGATACTAGATATCTCTTGAATAGTTAGCAGTAGCCGAAACTGCTTCACAGAATAGCCTCGAAGAACAGCCCGAAGTGCTGTAAAACAGCGCTCGAAAAGTTAATTATAATAATCCTCGATAGTCTCTTGGTAGCCCATGAGTACTGCTCATGGAAAGCACTTGAATATTTACGGGTAACTTTCGAAGAAAAGTGCAACATCTCTTTGAAGAAAGTAGCCTATTTATTATAGTCTATGATAACTTTTCACATATTACTTACGATCGGAGTGGTCTAAAAAGTATAGAATTTTCTAATCAATCCTTCTCCAAAAGTGACGGAAAGAGGCAGGATAACCTTTATGGAAAATATTGGCAATATTAATGGTGGAAATTGGCATGCTAAGTTCAAATTAAGCTAATCTCCAACAATAAAAACTGAGGGAACGCGAATACCTAAAATAATTCAAAACTTCTAAATCCACTTTTTCTCCCTTAGCTTTATTACGCAACATGGTTGTATTGTCTTTTATCATAGATTGGCTCAAAGATTAGATTCATCAGTGATTTTGTTATATAAAATATATTAATTTGTCTTCATTACAGATTGACTAAAGTATCAAAATTATGAATTTATTGTATAAAATAAATGAATCTGTTCTTTATTATAAACTGATCTAAACAATAACTTCATGAGTAAACTTTATTTCTAAAAGAGTTACTGACTTAACAGACAAATAACAAATGGACTAGCGGAAATCAGCATACATATACAGAACCTTCTTTTTACTTTGTACAAAAGTTTGGCACAAAATGCCGTCTACGAGATCCTTTATAGAGAACCTTTATAGAATCAGTTAGAAAGAGACTTGATATGAAGCTCTTATATTTTTATAGAACTAAAAAATGGCGCCAAGTTTGTATCAAGGGAAAAATCCTTTTCTAGCTTCTTAAAAAACTTGTCTTCTTATAGTGTAGTTGAATATTTTGATACGTAGCTTGTCATTTCTCAGCATATGATTATTATGACATCTCTACAGTGAAAACAGAGTTACACAAGTGAGGAAAAGTCGAATTTCGGTCCTTCACGGTATCTCAGAGCCCTAAGCAGACAAAGCATGTTTCACTGTATTTTTACGCAGTGAAATGCGCAGTTTCTTACGCGTAAAAATATGCAATTTTTAATTTTGTGTCTAATTGGGAGGTGTTTCAAAGTTATGTTCGGAATGTTTTTTACTTATTCTAAGTCGGCCATAGGTGTATGGCACAGAAGTATTATTTTGACATCATTCGACATGCATCTACCGTAAATAAAAGCTTAAATACTTCATCGTACTTCACTTCTATTTCATTTTGAAGTATGGTGAAATATTTCAGCCTTTATTTACGGTAGATTCATGTCGAATGATGTCAAAATAATACTTCTGTGCCATACACCTATGATCGACTTAAAATAAGTAAAAAACATTCCGAACATAACTTTGAAACATCCTTAAAGTACTGAAATTTCACGCTTTCTTTCTTGGAGTTGGTCGCTGCGATGTTTTAATTTCTTAGATTCTTTTAACACGAAGCAATACATTTTTCTTCAGCGAACTGTTAAAATACACGTATTTCACAACGAATACCCCTGGAAAGCAAACGTTAGCCATTATGTTTGTCTTCTCTTTACACTTCAAAACCACTTATCAGGAAACTAATTATGCCATTCGATAGCCCTCACCGAGCTCTACCAATATATGCCTTTTGATCATATCTGGCTTCTATATGGTGGAAAATTAATCTAGTGATGTGAAGAAGTGACAAAAATGAGATACACAAATTGTCGATTTTATTATCCTGTTCCCATTTAATATTTTTGATAGATCTTTGGTTACATAAAAAATTTCAGAAAAAGTAAGTAGATATTCTGAAAGCCCTAAAAACTCTACCAGATAAGTATTTCATTATTGTATAACTGTTTCTCCTCAGAATACAATACTACAAAAAATGAAAATTTTTCTTTGTGACCATTTTAAAAAAGCGTATGTTTTTTTAAAGTTTTCATTCATATTGTCACCTCTCTAATAATCATTTTTTTCCAAATCGAACTAGATGTGCTTGTAGCTCGTCGGATCAGCTATCACAGTATATATTTTTATTTGTCATAGATAACTAATGATTGAAAAGTAAACTCTGAGTTACGATATGCTCTAAGGATGTATAGTTATCGATTCGCTCATTTGTTCTATCTGTTGGAATGTTTATTCAATTGAACTCGCAAGGATTGATTGTGATCTGCCTTTTGTTTCGCGTGCCGTCGATCTATTTAAGCAGTAGTTATTACTGAGAAAGGGTCATTTTTTTCTTTGCTTAAAGAAAAAGAGAAAATAGAGAAGGCGACAATATAAAAGATGTACACGTTCGTTTTTCTATTCATTTCAATACGGTTAGAGTATTCAAAATGAACAGTCATCGTACTATTGATGAACGTTGACGGATGATTTTGTAAAGACTAGACCAAAGTCTCACTTTGCGTGATACAGCACATCGTATTAATTGTACACATTAAGCAGTATACAATATTTTACAGTTATTTCATGAAACTAATGATGTGATAGAACGTGAAAGAAGTGGTGGTGATAACTTGTTGACCGATGATGATGTCTACACTCTGAGACGAGTGTTCTACAGATATTCAAAAGAAAATGTCATTTAAATTAAACAATCGTTTTTATGGACAAACTGGATGTTTTCTTATTAGCTGAACGATTAGAAACTATCAAAGGCGATTAGGTTTTCATCCTGTTCACACCAGAATTCAACCCTTATTAAATTAAAGACATGCCGATGATCGATTAGCTTTTTGTCAACAGCTTATTCTTGCTAGTGAAAAAATCTTCGAGATCGATACTTCGGGAATTGTTTATTGGATTCCTTATTGTCAACCACGTCCAACTACGGTTCATAATTAAATACGATATCAAGTGGCAGCGCTTGGTGCCGTTTGGTACAAGAGAAAAACAAATTTAGTATTCATTCAAGGACGAATCTATAGTTCCACCTACGCCAAATACTTAAAAGATTGGAATTCATTCACATTGACGAACAATAAGAAATTATTATTTCATACGTGACCACCCAACGTGGACACATACAGTTACGGCTCATTATTTATTCATGACAAACAAAAATATATACTGTGATAGCTCATCCGATGAGCTACAAGCACATCTAGTTCTATTTGGAAAAATTGATCGGTAGAGAGGTGGCAATATGAATGAAAACTTTAAAAAAACATACGCTTTTTTAAAATGGTCACACAGAAAAAATTTCTTTTTTTGTAGTATTGTATTCTGACGAAAAACAGTTTAAGTGTAACGAAATACTTAACTAGTAGAGAACTTTTAGGGCTTTCACAATATCTACTTACTTTTTCTGAAATTTTTTATGTAACCAAAGATCTATCAAAAGTATTATATGCAAACAGAATAATAAAATCGACAATTTGGGAATCTCATTTTCGTCACTTCTTCACATCACTAGATTAATTTTTCACTATATGGAAGCCATATATGATCAAAAGGCATATATTGGTAGAGCTCGGTGAGGGCTATCGA
>JAJEKB010006893.1:0-12903 GCA_022393335.1 Macrotrachela quadricornifera | reverse complement strand
ATGGACAATCAAGAAATAATATTTTACCAAATTTTCTTGGTAGTATAGTTGAATTATTTACATCAACATCAAATATACTAATTTTAATGATATGTGGTGCACAATTTCGTCATGAACTTATTGAAATTCTTCATATAAAAAAATTTTTTCCAAAAACTCAATACCAACAACATAGATTAACTCAATGTAAACAAAATCATAAACATTCAAAAAAGAATCCGTCCTATCGCGTGACATTGTCATTACCATCATCAAAAAATGGAATTAAGAAAAGAACTAGTATACCACATGATTCATCAAGAGATTCATTTTGTACTTCATTTCGAAACAAAGATGAAATAAGTATGACGGAAATTGAACAACATTCGGGTGAAACAATTCAATATTCTGTTAAATCTACTGTTGTTTAATAATATCAAGTAATTATTTACGAAAGCAAGAATACCGGTGATGATTAGTTATGTAAAAGTACTTGTCTTCTCCTTTTCTTTTGGCTTGTTTTTATATATAATTGTACAATTACTCTATCTTATATTCAGTTTTGATGATTTTACAACATCGAAATAAATATATTAACATAGAAGTATGTAAAATATAATATAGAATAAAACAAGAAGAAAAGATCATTACTAATAAATCTAATGACATTTAAATGAACAACATGCGATGGAAAGTATACTTTCATAACAGAAAATAAGTATTGACAATGGTTCAGGGTATTTTGGTATATTCTCATAGATGATGAAAGTTTCAATTTATATTAACTACAATATTTTTATATGTAATAGGATAGTTACTCATGAAAGAAAATTTATGTATAAATAATTTTTAATTTTAAATAGACAGTAAAAATTGCTTATGTAAAGTTAATATGAGAGAAAAATAAAATAGTCTATCAAATTGAAAATCAAAATATGTTTTTATGAACAAAAATTTCATAATAATAATCTTTTAGCGTATGGTATATCAACGCTTTTTTCCTTATGTAAATCATTACTATTTTCTATAATATCATCCGAAGAAATTCTCTTATGTACCATCATAATCACTTTCACTATGTTCTTGAATAATTTATTGATCTTTATTACAGATAGCAATAAAAATGATCACGAGAAACAAATCATGCTTAGAATTAAGCTGATTTTCAAAACTAGTCCTGTGCCCAAACTTGTCCATATCTTCGATATTGTTGTTCATTCAACTTGTGACATGCAAGACATTGTTCTCCATTAGTCGGTCCACAGTATCCATCGGTTCTTCTATCATGTGTCATTACCTTTCGACCACAATAAAATTTTGTTGGTTCTTCTTGACTACATCTTGCTGATGCCCCATCAGTATTAACTAACCATCCACGTGATAATTTCCTTTTTTGAACATCAAGTAACATACATCCCGAACAATTACAACCATTTGTTGGTCCACATTCACCATTGCAACATAAACATCGTAAACCATCTAATTCACCGCCACAATAAAATTTTCCATTCGCACCTAAGCGTGCATTTCGACCAAATTTATTAGGTGTCATTTCAATTCGATCATCGAATATGTCATTATTACTACTAGCTGCAGCAGCATTGACTTTATCTAAAAATCAATAATAGTATCATTTTAAAAAAACAACAAAAACTATAGAATAAATAATGTTATACCTTTTGATTTATCATCTGATTGAATTATTGTTACTCTTCCAATATCTTCCGGTTTTTGCCATAATTTTTCAAAATTATTAAGTAAAAATTGTTTATGTTCAGTTGTTAAATGTTCAAAAAACAAATTTTTTGTACATTTAAAATCTTTACATTGTGGATCAGGACAAATTAATTGACTATAATCACAATGAACAGCTAAATGATTAGCCAAATCTGAACGACTAATTTTAGCTGTACATCCATCATTTGGACACAAAATTATCAAATTACCAATGAGACGACGAGCAAAATAGGCAGGTACTGTTTGAAAATTTGTCGCACGACAAGATGGACATGGATGAACATCTTCAATACAATGTAAACAAAACAAATGATGACAACAGGATGTTTCTACAGCATTATCTGCAGAAGCTATATCCAAACAAATTGCACACGTCAGTGAAAGATTTAGGTTATCATCATCAGCCATTTCGGTTTATATAAAATTTGTTATATAGATTGTATGTTGATAAACCTTTTTTTAATCTTAAAAAAGTGATAAAGGGAACAGAAAAGAAGAAATTTTTATCTTTGTAATAGAGTATTTTTGACATAAACCATAAGTTATAGCTTTTATATGCAATATATTTACGATATTCTAAGATCAAAGAAAAAGAAAAAAATGCATATACATAATGAATACAATAGAAAGAAACTCAGATTGTAATAGACAATAAATATAATATATACATGTATATATGTAAGATGCGCTAGAATGGAAAAGATTCTATTCAGATGTTTGTTTACTATTATTAACAAATTATAGTAATGATTCATTCTTATATTTACCTATGACTTTTCAAATGAATATATTTCAAAAATCAAAAATATGTCAGAAAAAAATACTTCTAATTAAAGAAATTGATGTGATTAAATTTGAAAAATATTTTTATAATCACTATAAAAAATTTCAAATGATATAAAAATAAAATTATTTTTCTCTATTACATTGTAGAATGCGCTAATTAACAAATAAAAAATTTTTTTTTGTCATTGTTCTTTTATATTTGTACTATGTCTGAAGCAAATGAACTTCATATCTCATATATATATATATATATTATAATATTACCTTTAGTATTTTAATGCTATTATTTTCAGTTATCTGTTTTCTTCATACAATATTTTATCAAAAATAAACACAATAATAAAAATTATTTACTGTAAATACTAGCCAATCATTTTTAAGTTGACTGTACCGCTAAAGAATACATATAAAAATAAGAAGAAGAACAAATAAGTCGAAATGTCTACATTTTGTAGATAATCATATATTTTCAAAATCCTAGTAAAGCATTTGGTTCAGATAACTCTTCGATGAATATACATATTCATTTTTCATATTGCTTTCTACTAATGATAATAATTTCGAATACATGTTAAATATATGCTTTGCCCTAATAAAAATTGTATTTGGTTTATTCAAGCAAAAATCAAATATCTATTAATATACAGTGTATTATCAACAGAATGTTGGATATCTATCATAGTAACATACACAATTATGAGTAATTAATCATAATATGAACACGCACATCACTCTTTAAAAACATCTGTATTAGACGTCTAGTTTGCTTTAATTTATATAAATACTCTGTTGTATTGTAGTATATTTTGTCATCTTTCTTTAGTAGCTATGATTGCACTTACATGTAATTAGAAGACGATTTACATTGAAATAAGCACCTGTAGGACATAATAATATTTAATATGAGATTTTTTTCAGAAGTCGTTGATATTTGCTCAATGAAAAAGCGAGTTACAAATTAACTAGTAGATGTATGTATATATTCTATTGGACAAACAATTTAAGTGTTTATCTTCGTAGTGTAATTGTCCTAAATTTTCCACTAACTGTTTTTTTTACAGTTATCTTACTTCGAGGTATAGAAATGAAATGGATCATTTCATAGAACTATGTTAGATAATATGTCATAGTAATTAAAAGAATTATAGAGATGCAGTATATGGTGCTTAAGTGGTGACATTTTTCCAAACGAAGAAATCTTTTCAAAAACTTCCTCGATAAGCAACATCAAAAACTATGGTTTTGTTTTTTAATGCTTCGAGAATTTAGAAATGCGCATTTGTGCATACAGATAGATTCTACACAGTTAGATTAAATAATGTGAATATCCAAAAGACGGTAATTTTTTTTCTCGTAATAGTACACAATATGTTTGTAATACCGAAATTATTCACTATTTACATGAATTCAAACACGAAGGCTTCATCATCTTTGTAGAAAGGATAAATACAGAAACAAACAACTGCACTGTTATTTTCTCTAGTAAAGAGATAAAAATTATACTTGTTTATTTTCTAAAACAGGATTAAAATGTCCACATCAATTATTCCAAAGCTTTCTCATGTTTCACAACAGATAACTATATATGTCGGTTCAACTATATTCTTTGCTGGCATCATTGGTGGATTAATCAATATTATTGTATTTCTTAGTCTACGAACATTTCGTCAAAATTCTTGCGCATTTTATTTTATTATTATGTCATTAGTTAATGTCGGTAATTTATTGACCGGTCTGCTTTCTCGAATTATTATAAGCGGATTTGGTATTGATTGGACACTAATCTCACCTTTTTATTGTAAATTTAGATGGTACTGTCTTCAGCTTTGTGTTTTGACCTCTTTTACATGCACCTGTTTGGCAGCAATTGATCAATATATGGCTACCTCGGCTCGTCTTCGATGGCGACAATGGAGTAATATTAAAATAGCTCATCGTATGGCAACAATACATATTATTATTTGGCTTCTTCATGGTATTCCATATATAATCTATTTTGATTTAATTCAGTCACCAACTACAAAAAAAATTACTTGTATGAGTAGAAATACTATTTTTCAGCGATATCATGTTTATGGTTATCTGATAACTCTTGCAGGACTTTTACCTCTTATTATTGCTAGCTCTTTCGGACTTTTAGCTTATAATAATGTTCAACATTTAGCACATCGAACAGTACCACTTGTTCAACGTAATTTAGATAAACAACTAACGAAAATGGTTCTTTATCAACTTCTACATAATTTTTTCTTTACTTTACCATATACTGTATTGACAACTCTTACATCTTTTCTAACTAATATAACAGATCCAATCATTATTGCAAGCTTAGATTTTGCTAATGTTATGGCAATTCTTCTATATTATTTAAGTTTTGCAGTAAGTCTATTGTTTTTATTTTATAATGAGCAATATCGCTTGCTTTTTCTTTTATTATAGTTTCCTTTTTATATGTATGTTTGTGTATCCGAAAGATTTCGTCATCAATTAATATATGTATTATTTGATGTATATCTGAAACGATGGCGACGACGACCAAGATTTATTATGAATCGTGTAGAGCCAACTTTACAGGAATAAATATATTGAAAATTGTTAATGTTGAAAATGGGTGTATATTTATTAGTAAATGATATTGTGTTGTATTTATTATCTCATTTTAAATGTAGTTATTTCTTTTATTTAATTTATCATAAAAATTTTTGTGTATTGTGAAAAAAATTACTGATGTATAAAGTAATTGTATGTAATTAAAGTGAGAAAGTGAATCGTTTTGGATGCACGGCAATCGAAATCAGTTGAAAGAATATTCAGTTTATCAACCATGATTATACAGTTAGGCGTAGCATCATCTCTTTATTGTCAAGATATAAAAACTGCCCAACGTTTGAAATTGATCAAAAAATACAAATGAAACTAGGTACATTATTGTAACTCTAATATATATTAGACTCGTACCGCATAAAACTAGTTTTTGTTTCTAATATGAAAATTTTATTCGTAGTTACTACGACTTAAGCATAATAATTGTTTGATGACAACACTTAAGATAATTGCTGCAAATCATAAACAATTAACAATGATAACAATACTAAACCACAAATCTTTTTTCAAACATTGAATAGAGAAATATTGATAAAAAATAGAAAGTTGATAACTTTGCATTTATCAAAACGAAATTACTATTTATCATAATAATTATAATTGTGACTCAAATAGATTTATTTTAATTAATCATTTGGTTCAATATAAGTTATCGAACAAGTTAGCAAAAATGATTTCTAATGTTTTCTGCAATATCATTATCTTTTAAAAGAATATTTATTCAAAGAAGTTTTCTATTTCAACAATATCGAGCTAAAATATTAAGAATGACATTACAAATGTTAACTATGTTAAAATGTAATTAAGAACTGACATAACATTTTTGCAATATACTGATACATAATTAATTCACAAACTTTGAAACAAAATTCAAGTCAAATACTTGAGTCAAATGAAAGCTAATTTGTTAATTTCTGCTCGAAGGAACATGTGAGAACCATAAAAAAATAATAAAAGTAGAAAAGTATGTCACTATTGAAATGTGTGAATGTTATATATTTTTTTCTCGTAGATTATTAGTTTCAACATGCTACTTTTTCTAAATCATTGAATGTCATATATCATGAGTTTTGTCCAATGGCATTTGAAGATGTGCTCTATGTATTATAGTTTCCGACACAATGATAAATTTCATGGACATGCAGTTCAATTCATTTGAAAGACATTAAAATCGCTATAAGATACATTGTTTAATTTCAAAATTACTTATTGATTTAGTTACGTCAATGTAATGAAACTACAAGAAAGATGAGTAAATAATCGTTCTGAAGTGAAAATTTGACTTTTCATTTCCTATCTTTGTATTTTTATAGATTGTAAGAAATTTGGAATGTAATTTTCGACTGATGAGAACAATATTGTGATAAAAAAATTATGAATAACATGTTTTATTCCATATAAAGAAACAAGAATATTCGTGTATATCAAGAACATTTTCAATTTAGATCCCCACATTATGTATCATTTTTCTACGTTTTTTCAGTTTGCTTGAAATTTATTGGACAAAAACACACCTACTCTGATTTACTCATACTATTTGAGTATTTTCGTCAATTGTTATAAGTTAAACATAAAATTTTACTTTTTTAATCCATTAAGTTCGATTTTTTTCTTGTATGAGTGTGATCAAAATAATGAGATAAAAAGTTGATAATTTCAAGCAAACTTCGCCATTTAATCCAACAAATCATGTGACTAATAAGAATATTTATGAGCTTTTAAAACCAATATGCACATTTAATTATCTGTAATCTTTTCATTTCTTGAATATTTTCTTAGTTTTGTTGATTATTTTGTTTCTAACTAGTTTCTTTTTTCTTTCTAATATGTCTAACGAGCGTATTCTATGAATAGCTGCCGGTATCAATAAAAGTATATCAGTTATATAAGTAGAATAATTTTATAAAATCTGTTACAAATGCATAATACACTTGTTACACTTGATAGAGAGACAATTGAACTGTTATAATGATGTATTATACTGGTTTAAGATCCAATCCCCTCTCAAAGAATTCAATTTTCGTCAGAAATATCAAAATTGAGATAAATGTATGATAAGATAGTTCGTCATTTGATCTTCCATGAACGATAAAAACTTTTTAACAATATCTCATTTTTTACAAAAATTTATCAAGATTTCTGCAACATCTTCTCATCGAAAAATAAGCGACTTTTTGAAAAATGAAAGAATCAATTTCGTTTTTACTGAGAACATGATTCGACGGAGTATCTCCAATGTCATTCTACTTCAGTACAATATAATGTCAAACATTTTATTTATTTGAAAGCTCATGTTTCGGGCTAGCCTAACTTGTAGTTCGTTTTTTAAAATACGCCCTTTTATTATATAAGAATTCATCTCTATGGAAAAAGCACTATTTTTTTGGGTTGTTTTTGAATCATTGAACTTGTCACCCTTTTTTTCGCTTAGAAAGTAAGAATTAAAAAAACCGGCCACGAGGTAGGCTAACTCTAGAGACAAGCTTTCAAACAAAAAAAAATTATACATATGTCGAGGGCGTACCAAAAGTTCGTATCCCACCATTTGAAGTATCTTGTCGAATGGAGTGAATCGATTCATAAATAAGAAAACTGATATATCATGTTGTAGAGCTTTTTGAGCCGCATCGAATGGTATATAGCAAATCCAGTTTTCATAGAATTCTGAAGGACCTAGAGTCAATTTACTGATGGACGACTACACACTTACACCCATTCATACTCACGTCTACATTCACAAGATCACCGATGTTCGTACATATATAAGGTTGTAGCCTATCAAAAACTCTACAAATTCGCATGTGAGAAACAATATTTTACAAATGCTTTCAATTAATAACAAGAACCGCAATAATCATTAACTAATGATCCTCGGGTATGCGTGCAGATATGGATGGGTGTGATTGTATAGTTATGTCCATCAGTAAACTAATTCTAGGTCCTTCAGAATTCTATGAAAATAGGATTTGCTATATACCATTCAATGCGGCTCGAAAAGCTCTACAACATAATATATTTGTTTTTCTATTTGTAAATCGATTCACTCCATCCGGCAAGGTTCTTTGAATAGCAGGATACGAACTTTTGGAACACTCTAACTATACAAAATGAGGATCCACAGAGAAATTTCGGAGATGAGATGAGCTATTTTTTGACTCTTGTTTGGTTCATATCTCTGTCAGCCATCAGGGTATCAAGCTGAAAATTTTATCACGGACTCCTCACATCAGTGCCAACAAATCCTGAAAACTTCACCTTTATAGCATGTACATGAGCTGAAATCAATTTTTAAGGGGAGTGGGACGTTAATGATCGCATCTATGTATGAAATAATTAAAAATTTGACTCATATGTGACAGAGTAGTGAATAGAATAAATTTTATTTCGCGATGCGATGTTGTCCATGAAAATACATGTTTCTACTAATATGGAGCTTAACAACGGGTCTGTCAGAAGTATTCGAGGTCTTGAAATCTATACTTTTCTGTCTAAGATCATATATATAGTCAAAAGCTCCAGACTTGATTTGTATTTGAAGATTGACGTAGATCGATTTTATTAATGACCATGCAGTGAACTTAATGCGGTTTTCAGTATATAAGAGTTTTAAATGCCTACAATGAATAAAAAATATTTACATCGTTCGCAGATATTCCCAAAAAATAATTTAGAAACATATAAACAAGCTTAAATAAAAATGATAATCAATATTTTATTCAATATTATCATTATTTTTACTGTTGTATGTCAAATCAATAGATGCCAATATTTACAGTTAGTCTAGTGTTTTATATATTTATATTTCAATGAGTAGACAATGTTTCTTTTTCTATTTCTTTTAAGGATATGTCCTCTACTCAGAGACTACCATACAAAGTCGCAAGTATCAACTAAATATTTTAAAGTTCTTTATAATCTGTAGAAAAGTCTTATACAAATGTTTTTGTTATCTTAAGTATGGTCGTAAATAGCACTAATATGTAGTTGTTTCATGTTTGGCTATAGTCAAAATCATCAGAACATATTAATAGACAGTTGATTCGGCATTTTTCGTAGTGCTTATCACTGCGCATCTTGTTAAAAAAAAATTAAGCTTTTTTAGCATCTATTCATGCTGAGATATATACAAAACAGTGTGTTGCAAATATTTTGAGACATTCGATATATACAGTCACAGTGTCTAAAAAAGTCAAAGTACAGAATGTTCGAAAACCGTTATAAAAAATTGAATATCTCTGTTGTGATTGGGCAAAATAAGCTGATTTTTTGGTTAATAATAGAATTCATTCAAAGTTTCTTCTTCATAAGAATACTTTGAACAAATACTCCTATTAAGTATTATTGTTAGTCTTATTAAAGAAATTTTACTTATTAGCAAGTAAGAAAAATACATGTGAAACGTTCCATAAGTTTTAATTGCTATCTACGAGAATAATAAGAGGAAATGAAAACGAATTTTTATAAATGACGCATTATTGTTACAAATAGAACAACTTTTCAGAACTAGTTAGTTTAAATGCTGGAACTAAACCGTTCAGTTGATGCCCTTTACACACTGATTCAATAATTTCCTTACAAAAAACTAGTGTTTTATAGCTGAAAATTAATTAGTTATGAAATTTTAATCTATTGGCCTTCGTGTAGTGTCATTCGTAAAGTGTATTTTCATTTCTCCTTACCCCATTCTCGTACGTAATAACTAAAATTTATCTAAAGAACGCTTCTCATGTATTTTTCGCTTTTTAAGTGAAACTAACAATAATACTTAATAAAAGCATTTGTTTATAGTATTTCTATGACAAAAAAATTAAATAAACTTCAATTAAGGATTAAAAAATCAGTTCGTTTGATCGAACCATAATAAAGGTATTTAATGTACTTTTTGTTTAATGATTTTCTTGACACTTACAGATAGCTAATAAGATGCAATTTATTGTCATAAGAATATTAGATACTTGTAATAGTAAGTTATATAATTATGAGCAATTAGTTATATTAATGAACACGCACATTACTCTATCAATGTATCTGTACTAAACGTGCAGTTCTCTCCAATTTATATGAATATTCTGTCATATTATACTCCATTTGTCATCATCCTCTAATAATTATTATTGTGCCTACCTGTAATAAGGAGATGATCTGCATTCTAACGAATACTCATAAAACATATAAGCATCAAATATGTGTCTATTTTCAAAAGATCCTGACTTTTGAACAATAAGAAACAGGCGCAAATTATACAATCATCGTATGTAAATATTCCATTATAAAAAGAAATAAGTTTTATTTTCGTTGTTATTGTGTTGAATTTTTCATTTCTTGAAGTTTTTCTTTTCGGTTATCTTACTTTTTCAAAATATAGAAATGAATATGATCATTACAGAAATTCATGCTAAGCTATATATTAGTGTCATTGAAAACTTTACAGAAGTACAAAATACGTCACTTAAATCGTGAAATTTGCTTAAACGAAGAAATATTTTTGAAAACTTTCTCGACTAGTCGAATCAAATGACATGATTTTGTTCAACTATGTTCTGAAAAATGCTCTGAACATGTATTCTCGCGTATGGGTAGATTCTGTATCGTTAGATTTGACAACATGCATATCCAAAACACTTATCTACTTTCTACATAATTATACTACACAAGTTTGTAGAAACTTACTGATACAATAAATGAATACAAATTGAAAATTAAGCCGAAATTATTCACGACCTACACGTGTTCTAGTAAAAACGTTCTATAATTATTTTAGAAAGACTCCAATTTAAATGCTATGTAAATCTAGTGAAAAACTAAGTTAAAAATTCAATTTTTTGTAAGTAATTTATTGAGAATAATTCTCAGTAAAAAAATCATTATTGCTATGTAAAGAGACATAAATATCTAATTAAAAAATCTCTTTTTCTTTTTTTCATGAAATAGTATATCGTTTGTTACTGGAGATGGTTTGTAAAACTTTAGTCTAATATCCGTACCCACAATATTTTTGCAAACATAGTTCTTGGAGCAACTGGTGCAATAGTACAAACCGTTTTCCATCACAACAGGTCAGAAAATAGAGGTGTTTTTCAGAAGAAAACTAACAATCACAAACATCAACATCATAAACTTACCTATCTATCGATGCATCACTTCAAATTTTAAATTGCCAAACTGAGACCAGTTACTTAGGAGCCTCGATTATTTTTGTAGTTTAAGTGGTTCATCAGTATCTGACTCTCTTTTTTTGAAGTTAACTTAATTGTATTAACTCAATGCAATCAAAAGACTGGTAAATATCGATAATCTTTATTTCCATTTGCGAATTTCAGCCTGATACAAATCTACATGGTTATTATTCATAATTCTCCGCAAATTTGTAACTTGGTGAATAGGGATCCCTTGGAGTATAAATTGGGAAATTACTACCAGGTAACCTAGTAACCTAGTTATTGTAATTAGTGTCTCTTTATTCCTACTCACATCCGTACTCACATGAATCAATTAAAATGAGTTTTCGGTCATTTTTATTTTAGTTAAATTTTCTAAGTGGCGGTTATGTTTGTATCGAAATGAGTTCTGGATGTTAGTGAAAACCTTTTTTTTTACAAATACTCTTATTTTGGCACTCACACCTACACCCGAAAGCTGAAGTTAACTTCCAGGACAGATATTTATAGAAAAACGAGGTGAGTTGATGTGAGAGCTCACTAGAAAATGGGAAATACAAAACATTTTTGAAAAACGCATACAGATTATGAATATATTAAAAACAACATAGAAAAACAAAAAACTTTTTGTATTGGAGCCTCCTCGAAGAAAAACAAATACATTCATGCATCACATCCAAACGAAAAATATAGATGAAATACACATATATTATGAAGGGGTGTTCAATACTAACAAAATAATACGAAAAGAAAAAATGTACATGCTGTGTCATTAAAAAACTCATATTATCTTAATAACTTAGCAAGTGTTTTTATCACTGGAAATATCCAAACTAAGTAAGCATTCAATAATTTTATCTAGCAGCTCATAATTTTACTTAACGTTCAAATTGTATACTAAGAAGATGCAAATTTTTCCAAGCCGAAAGGTAGCTTAGCATTTATGTAAATTTACTAAGTAGATAAAATGTACCCGACACGAAATTTAATAGGTGTGCCAATGTTTTGTTTAATGAAGAAATGAAAATAATATTTTTTATTTAATAATATAGGATCAAAATGTCTGCATCACTTGTTTCAACACTCCCTTATATATCACAACAGATAACTATATATGTCGGTTCAATTATACTCTTTGTTGGCACTATCGGTGGAATAATCAATATCATCGTATTTCTTAGTTTACGAACATTTCGTGAAAATTCTTGCGCATTTTATATTATTATTATGTCATTTTTTAATGTCGGTAATTTATTGACTGGTCTAGTTTCTCGAATTATTATAAGCGGATTTGGTATTGATTGGACACTAATCTCACCTTGTTATTGTAAATTTAGATGGTATTGTCATCAACTTTGTGTTTTGACCTCCATCATGTGTACATGTTTAGCAATAGTTGATCAATATATGGTTACCTCAGCTCGTCTTCGATGGCGACAATGGAGTAATATTAAAATAGCTCATCGTATGACAACAATATGCGTTATTATTTGGCTTCTTCATGGCATTCCATATATAATCTATTTTGATTTAATTCAATCACCAACTACAAAAGAAATTACTTGTATGAGTAGAAATACTATTTTTCGACAATATCATATTTATGGTTATCTGATAACTCTTGCAGGACTTTTACCTC
>JAJEKB010006888.1:0-14211 GCA_022393335.1 Macrotrachela quadricornifera | reverse complement strand
TCTGTGAGAATTCTGATTGGAAATACAACAGATGATAACTCTTTCGTTCCTGTAAATAAAATATATATATAAAATTGTATGTTTTTCTTTAACTCCACGATGAGGATCACAATCCAGTGATCTTTGTGCCGGTCGCAAGTCCGGAAAAAGGAGGAGTGTTAAGCGGAATGGGTGCAGATACCCCCGTTTGTAAAAGAGAAAAGAGGAAAGAAACCAACCATGAACGTTCAATATCAAAACTCATACCGGCTCGGACGACGCCCGAATGAGCAAGGTCCGCGTCCTTTGTCGTAGAACCAGGACAGAGTCGAAAAATTGGTTACTGGAACGACCATTCATACAGAAACAACTACAACTGCAAGAAGAAGCCATACAACAGCACCATCAACATCAACAAGGAAAACTCTGACACAAACAACAGCGAACAAATATGAACCGGACAAATTAAAATTGACGAAAGACACTTTCACTGTTAGCACATGGGATGTTCGAACATTATGGGCAACTGACAAACTAGAACTGCTAAGAAATGAAATGAAACGTTACAGGTACGATGCCATCGGCATTTCAGAAGTACGTTGGACAGGAAAAGGTGAAACAGCAAACGGTGACTTTGTTTGGTGCGGAAACGACCACATACACACACTAAAGGTGTTGGAATGCTACTCAGTACAAGAGCTCGAAAGTCTCTCATAGCCTACAATCCAATAAATTCAAGATTAATTACTGCAAGATTCAAAGCAACACCATTCGATATAACAATAATTAATTTATATGCTCCAACATCTGATGCATCAGAGAACGACATCGAGGCATTCTACAGTGATTTGGAAGATGCTATGACAAAAACTCCTAAAAAAGATATACTTACCATAACCGGTGACTGGAATGCAAAGGTGGGTGATGACAGCACAGGATGGGAATTTGCCAGGGATAGATATGGATATGGGACAAGAAATGACCGTGGTGAACATCTATTGGAATTTGCAATACTACATAATTTATTTATTTGTAATACAATGTTTTAACAAAAACCAACTCACAAATGGACATGGGAATCACCGGACGGCGTGCATAAAAACATGATTGACCTAATCATCGTACAAAAACGCTGGAAAATATCTGTAATTAACTGCAGAACATTTCAGGGAGCCCACATCAGCTCTGACCATTCTTTAGTTTTATACAATATCAAACTAAAATTGAAAAACCTACACAATAAACCAAAATGCAATCAACGACCCAACATAAAGCAGCTCAATGATCAAACAATAAAAAAATCTTATCAAACACACCTGGAAAATAACTTAAACAACATTCAAATAACATGCGATCTAGACGATCATGCACTACAAATTAGAAAAGCTATTACAGAAGCGATACAGGCGAGTACAACTACTCAAAAAGCAGCAAAGAAATCCTGGATCTCAACTCAAACATTGAATCCAGCGAATGAAAAATGAAAAGCAAAACAACTAAAAAACCTCTGTACAGAACTTAACAACAGGTACAAAAATCTTTGCAACGAAGTGAGAAAATCAGCACGAACAGACAAGGACAAGTGGATACAAACTCAATGTGAAGAAATTCAAAAGGGATTACAAGTTCGTAATAGTAAGCAGGCGTATAATTTGGTAAAACTGCTAAAAAAGAAATATCTACCAAAATTAACAGTTATTAAAGACCAAGATGGCACAATAGTACAATCAAAACAAGGCATCATGGAAAGGTGGACGCGATACAGCAGTGGATTGTATGAAGATAAAGGTGGTGGAAGAACTGGTAAATATAACTTCTCCAAACAATAACGCTTCACATGGCATACTATATAGTGAAATCAATTATGCAATAAGCAAACCCAAGAAAAACAAAAGTCCAGGAACCGACAAAATTACAGCGAAAGTGTTTCAAGGTGGTGGTGAACAGCTGATACACGAAAACTATGGTTTGCGCAACAGAGCATGGGAAGAGGAGACAATTTCAGATGAATGGAAACGATCAATCTTGGTACCAATTTCTAAAAAAGGAGACATCAGTGAATGCTCGAATTACAGAACAATATCTCTAATTAATCACACGGGGAAGGTTCTGCTGATGGTGCTATAAACAGACTCCAGCAACATTTGGATCAGTACCTGTCGGAAGAACAAGCTGGATTCAGGAAAGACAGAAGCACAGTACACCAAATTTTAATACTCAGGTTTCTGGCAGAAATAGCGAAACGCAATGGCAAGAAAATCTACAACTGTTTTATTGATTTTCAAAAAGCGTTTGACACAATCAAACACAAGATCATATGGGCGGTTCTCAGATCGTATGGTGTGGACAATAAGGTGGTTCTATTATTGGAAAAAATCTATGGGAAATCTCGATCAGCAGTCCGAATTGGCACGGATATTGTTGAATGATTCGAGACAAGCATTGGAACCAGACAGGGTGATCCCCTGTCACCACTTTTGTTCATTGCATACTTGGAAAGAATAATGGATAAAACAACAGCAAAAAATAATGGAGTAAATGTTAGTGGAACATTTGTCAACAACTTACGATTTGCCGATGATATTGATCTCCTAAGTGAGAATCATATTTCACTTCAAGAACAAATTGGACAACTTACAACAATGGCAGAAGAAGCAGGACTTTTGGTAAACACAAGCAAAACAAAAACAATGGTGTTTGGCGACAAAAACATTGACAAGCAAATGAAAATAAAAAATGAAAATATCGAAAACGTCGAGGAGTTCGAGTACTTGGGTAGCTTGCTAACCTGGGACAATAACTGCTCAAAAGAAATTAAAAGAAGGATCAATAAAGCAATTGGCGCAATGACAAGTCTGAAACATACGTGGAACACGAAGAAGATAAAGGTCGAAAACAAATTAAAACTTCTAACTACCTGCGTTTCCAGCGTGCTACTATATGCCTCAGAAACATGGACATTAAAAGAAGCTGACAAAAAGAAATTACTAGCATTTGAAATGCGGTGCTACCGAAGAATACTTCAAATCAATTGGAAAGACATGGTGCGAAACATCGACATCAGGAACCAAATAGCGGCTCATGAAACAATAATAGACACCATCAAAAAAAGAAAATTAAGGCTATTTGGACATATATGTGAGATGGATAGTACCAGGCTTCTAAAGCACATAGTATTTTCTAAAGTCAATGGAAAACCCAGAAGAGGACGACCGTGCAGAGAATGGCTCGACGATATCACAGAATGGTGTGATTATACATGTCAAGACCTGGTTCACCTCGCACAGAGCAGGTACCATTGTAAAAAGGTTATCCAATCGGTGGTTGGCCCCAACGGGCGCTAAGCCTATGGGACATTAAGATTAAGATTAAGATTAAGATTTGAATGTTATATAATTCGTATATCAGAAGATAGCATCCTATTTATTTGTGTGTATCGAAATCAAATCAATCACAAAAAAAAAATTTTTACACTGGTGTTAATTGTATAAGTAAACCATAAGGCACGACTGCTGCTCTGACAGTTGTGAAAATTTCAATCTCTTCATTCGGTATGATATCACAGATTCGTCTTCTTCCCTCACCAACTGTTTCACCTTGAATATGACAAGTCTGCGGATGTTGTCGACACTGAAGAACAATTTTCGCTTCATATTTTCTGCCATTCTTAGCTTGATATGTATATCTTTCACAATAACAATTTAAACTCGAATATTTAATTGTCGACGACGTATATACATGATTTTTTCCAGGTATATGACCTTCACGAATTCCAATAACCGTCCCATCATCACATGTATCACCAGGTAGTAAGAACTGTCGAAGAGCGATAACAGATTGAGCTGCTGATTTTTTCGTTCCATGATAGGTAACAATCCATGTGTCCCATATATTTTCTCCCTTTGCTCTATCTTCATCGACATGGAGTCCAAAACGAACCCAACCTCGAGGAATCACATAGGGTTTACCAGCGATAATATATACATCTTTAAATGTTGAGGGATAGCATTGAGAACAATAGCAACGATTATGACGACTATTAAAATATTCTCGTGACCATTTAAGAGACCATACGTATTCTTGACAAAGTGTTTGATATGAACAAAATCTTGATTTTGTCGATGATGGTTCTCGTGTTACCTTTGGTTTTGAACGTGTCCAATCACGAGAATATGTTGTTGGTATTGGAAATTTATCTACTGTTAGTTTAGATCGAGTTGAAAAACTATCAAAGTATATATTCGTTCTCTCTCGGGGAAAATCAGACGCTCGATCGTGTTTGTATCTTGGACCTTCGTATCTACCAGTTATTCGGGGAGTATAAAGTCTAGACTCCACTGGAGGTGAACTATCTCTCCAATCAAATGGAAATGTATCTATGGATTTATCTATTCGAGATATTGGCGGCGGGGATAAATCTCTTATTTTCAACGGACGGGATGGAATCGGATAGTCAAAGGTATCATCATCGGAATATGGTCTTCTTAAATATGCCGATCGGTAGCGACCAGTTCTGTGAGTTTTCATCGGCAGATCACTCTCACAGTTGTAACACCTATATGGCAACCATATACTGTGGGATCTTGGTATATCATTAATTTCACGGCAATATTCACATTCAACTTCCATCGTGTCTTTTGTTAATCTAAAATTCACGTAACAGTCTTTCTGTCAAGGAGAATCGTACAATATCGCATGGCCCGTACAAATTTCGGTCGCTAGAGCTAACATTTTTCTTTTTGAAGGTCTTGATCAATACGCTGAGAACTTTGTGGTTTCTGTCCTAAAGTTTTCAATTATCCGCAATAAGAGAAAATCTGTATGATGCACTGTTACGGTAGTGTTTGAATCTCAGTCTATGTTGTACGGGGTGGTCCAGAGATTATGCATTCGAGAAAAATTCTAATATCTCTATTACAGCTTAACCAAACAGATTGGTTTAAAAGTCAATGGTAGTGGTGGAGGCATATTCCAAGTTTCTATTCATAAAAACATGCATACAGACACCTCGTGTTAAGTGTCACGAGTAGTTTCAACAAAAAAAACATTGTTTTTTCATAGATAACAGAAAACTATAACTCATTGAGAAAGAATAGTTTAGCAAAGAACTGATATGTATTAACAGAAATGGCAAATTTCCCTTGCTAAACTGGCTTTCTCCATAGTTTTCAATTGTCTCCTATCTACGCAAAAGTCAGGTTTTTTTCGTTTGACATGAAGTGTCTATATCAGAGATGGGCAAGTCATTTTGAAAAACTTCTCTAACTTTTCTTTACCATAGGATGTAGCTTCATTTCACAGCTGATTAAGTTCAGCAATGTCTGGACTACAAAATGACATATTATGGGTATAGTTTATCTCCATCAGAGCTACTGTTATACCTCCTGGAATAACGTGACTTGACGAAAATGACTTGCTTCAATCAAATCAAGTCATTTTCGTCAAGTCACGGTATTCCAGGAGGTATAACAGTAGCTCTGATGGAGATAAACTATAACCATAATATGTTATTTTGTAGCCCAGATATTTCTGCACTTAATCAGCTGTGAAATGGAGCTACATTTTATGGTGAAGAAAAGTTAGAGAAGTTTTTCAAAATGACTCGAAAAAATGACTTGTCCATCTCTGGTCTATATGCATGCCTCTGTGACTAGAATTCCGGAATAAACATCTCTCATTGACGGGTATATCAGCCAATTTGCTCGAGATAAAATAAAGCTGTTTAATTGTTTCGCGAGTGAGTAATTTTTAGCCATTCTGTACATGTTTTTGTTAAACATTGAATTATCACTAGAAAAAAAATCTTACAAGTTAAGTAAAATATTGCATTTTGTTTGCTTGGAAAAAACCTGAAGTGTATGACAAGAAAAGAAAAGGAGTGGATTTGAGATGTTGTGAAAGTAAAGAATGACCAATTTTTTTTCATTTCTATATCGTCATCGACGCATCAATTGAAATTGGAAGAAAGAAAAAAGAAAAAGACTAACAATAAGCACATTTTTTTGAAGTGAAATGGAGTTTATTATAGACAACGACTAGATGAACTTTTATTTTTTAAAGACAACAATGAACTATTTGTAGCTTTTCTTAAAGTTTTTCTAACTGCATATTTAAAATAATTCATTAATATTAGCTCAGTATTAATTAATTATAAAATATCTTGATACTACAATATTACAGTTATTTAGATTGTATTAGCGTTGTAACTATATTGCTCAGAAAATGTCATCAAAACCAGGAACGTATGGTGAGTTATAGAATTCGAGAGGTATGTCTTTTTTTAAATGTTTTTATTAGATTTGACTGATATGAATTGGGGTCTGGGCATTGGATGTACATTCTCCATAGTGTTAATGATTTTTAGTTGGGTATGTTTTTGTATAGAACTGTATAAGTTTTTTACATATACGCCGCCACCAAGAACATCAACGCCGTCAGTTCCCGTTGCACCACCAACTGCTTCAGTGTTACCGTCATCGATGCCACAGGTCGCTGGTAAATGACTTATAACGTTATTCTCGCAGGGGATAGGCTAAGGATACTTTTAAATATTTCATTGGTTTTCTTTGCGCAACGAGGAAATTATTCTAATTAGGAGAAATGAGTAAACTATGTTCAAGCCCGTCTAGTCATCACTTACCTTAGCCATACTATTAATCGAGTCAAATGCTAGTTGAATGAGTTCAAAGATATTTTATCAATACTCTTAGACATTTTACTTAATTTTCTCTCTATATTGAAGGCCGTTTATACCCAACTGCCATAATGGATGATCCACCACCACCATACCATTCCGTTATTTCAGAACGATCAAGTCCTCGCTCTAGTATTTTACATGAACCATCAGCTCCTAGTCTCGATCCTCTATCTCACAGCAGATCCCGTCGCAGAAGTCCTTCACCGATAAGGCCATCTGCTCCTTTACCTGACGTTGTTGTGTCTGGAATTCTTTATGATCCAATCAGATCCATATCTGTCTCTCGAGATGCAGACAACTGCTTACTATCTGTTTGTAAAGAATATTTCCAAACTTTGCAGCTGAATCGTTATTTTCAAGATCGAAGCGATTGTTATTGTCCTCACGACTATCCAAATAGTAATCCAAAAACGTACACTAAAGGAGGACATGAATACACTATTCCATGTGGTTGGGTGCGTTTTCGTATAAAAACCGATCGAACACTTTCACAAACGAGCAGACTCTTTCATCGTTGGGCTACATCGTACTACGGCACGTGTGAAGAAAAACTTGAACCAATACTACGAAATCCTCCCATGCCTCTTCCTGGTGATACACTCATTGATGACAAAACTTTTTCAGACCATTCTGGATTTGATCAACAATGGTTAACATCACCATCGATTAATTATGTCAGTAATGCTAGATTTAGTCCGATGAAAACATTCATATCACAAGAGCGAAGAGGAGTAGTTTATAATGTTCAAGTTGTTCTACAATGTAAACAGAAACCTGGAACATTTACAATACAACCAGGAAGATCTGGCTTATGTAATCTTATTGCCGCCAATGAGATAGAATGGAGATCGAATCACCGAACTACTCTTATACCAAACGGATTAATGATACGAATGATGAGAAGATAGTGATGTACTTTTCTTTATATTGATAGTTTTTCATGGAAAACATAGTCAAGAAATGTGAAATATCTAATATTTCTTTAGAATAATGTTCTTCAAATCACATGAGGGTGAGGGTGTGAGTATGCATAAATAATATAAAGAGTTTATAAATAAGCAATCGTCTCACTTGTCCACGGTGATACATAAGATTTTAACTAAATGCAACCACACGAATATGTCTTAACAAGCACGAAAGACTTGTAAAGTAAAGATCATAAAATCAGAACGGGAATCGAACCCACATCTTCCGATAACCGGTCGGCTGTTCTACCATTGAACTACCTGGTTTTCTCTCCAACCATGAGAATGGCTGCATATTAAACCATCCAGTATAATTAATCTTGAGGGTTGGGGTGAGGGTGTAGGTTTAAACGGAAATAAATAAAGAGTTAAAAATCTGTCCAAGCAATTCACCTGTTCATGATGAATACAAATCGTTTTTAAAAGAGTGCATCCACAGTGGATATGCCTCAACAAGTACGAACAACTCGAAGAACGAGGATCATTAACTCAGAGCAGGAATCGAACCCACATCTTCCAATAACCGGTTGGCTGTTTTTTTCCTGTTAGGGTCTGGTTGGTCATACGCTTTTCGTTTGTTCTTTACTTTGTCACGGTTCATTTATTGTTGATCAGAACACGGAACAATTAAAATGAATATCGGGGTAAATATATCGTCTCGGTTGTAGTGAGATGCAGCTGCTCTTCGTAGTGGTCAAATTTTTAAATTGTTTTTCACATTATGTCGTATTTTTCAAGATGTCTTGTGATTTGCCGTAGTTGTTTCGTATCATCGAATCTGTAGCGGTTGAGTGAAAGGTGTAAACGCTGGTGTTGTTGTGGGTTAGAAGACTTTACGATCGTTTTTCGCTACGACTATTTTTTTCCAAAAGAGAAAGAAACAATACGATTAAAATAAGTGTGTTTGGCCGCTATTCATAGAAAGGTTTTGTTGGGGTTGCGGTGAACATGCAACTAATATGAGATCAGCTATTTAGTTAGTATTCAATCAACTGATACGTATGTAATGACGTTCAATTGAATCGTGTGGAAATAAAATAGATTAAATGAGTTTAAGTGTTTTTTTTTATTGTTAATAAAAATGATTTTAATAATAAAATGACTGATAGTATGGAGTCGAAATGATAAAAACTTGCTATATCTAAAGATGGTGAGGCATCGTTCATGAAAAAATAAATAAAACAATAAATGTCTGTTAAGTTTTGGTTGATTGGTTTGTATGCTGGAGGTTATTCTTTTTGCCAAGACAGGAAGCTAGAACAGAAGAATAGTTATTGTTAAAAAGTATTTTGAAATCTCATCTGGTATGTTACAGGAAATGATATTAATCAAATAAATGAAATGTCTTAATGGTATATGGGTGAATCTATGGAGACCCATCCACTTTTCTGGAAAAGTTTTTTTTTTCGATTTTTTTTCCTTTCAAAATATCAGTATGGTCTAGAAAACACTTTTGATGAAAAAAAAAATTAAGTACTTCCTATTAAAAATCCCGAGTTTTTGAGCGATTTTTCGGAACACCTTTAGTGTACTTTTATATATAGGGAAAATGTCATGAAATAGGGTAGAATTTTTTTAAAAACAATTTTTTCGGTATTTTCTGGTATTCAAAATTATAAACGAAGTCTAGAAACATGTTTCCCGAAAATTATCAGACCTATCCTATTGAAGATCTTGGGTGCTCAGTCATTTATTGTGTATCCATGAACCTAAGACTCAAGAAATCTAGTATAAGGAAGAAATGAAAAGAGCTACTCAGTCTATCTGAATGCTGAGTATCATCATCAAGTCTAATATAAAAAGTTTTATCGACTAGAAAAAACAAAAAGGATTTTTATTTAAATGTAAATGTCTTTATCTTTGTCGACCGAGATGTCAAACTATATTGAACCGTTGAATTGCTGATCGGTTTGAATTAGTGCATACTTCGGATTCCTTGTATCGTACCTAAATCAATACAGACATGAAGGAATAGAACCAAAAGTCTTTCTCACCTGTTGTTCGAAGTTTTTCACTTCTAGCTTTCATATAACTGTTCTTCACTTCTTCTACTTCATCTGATTCAAGAAAGAACACATGAACACCAGGAATATCCTTGTTAGATCTTCTTGCTGTTTCAAGTTGTTGTGTCTGGGTGAATTTGTAGAAGTCTTTCGCATTTGACATGAGAATGTTCTTGGAAAGTGTAGCACGTCTAGCCGCGGACTTGAGTACCGCACCAATTCCATCGCCAGCACCCTTACCATGTCCTGTAGCTGTAAATGTCCAACAAGCATCCAAATCAAAATCGATCTTGTGGTGGATTAGGTTCAAAATGCTGGCATTGTTTTTAAAATGTGCACACGCACCATCGCTAAAGAAAAGGAAAGGATTGACGTCATACATAAACTTCAAAACAGTAAAACTTACCTCACATAGTTGATCTTCTTTACCAGCGAAAATTTTTCTTGATAAATCGAGTGAGGATTTTGTGTACACAATGTACGAATACCGTTGTGTGTTCCATATAATCACTGATGTTCGCTAAGTTTCGTTGTTCTTTTCCAATGGTCAGATGAATTGTAAATAAGGTAACTTGGTGCTGACTAAAAAACCCTTGTTGAACTTCACGCTGACGTACCAATGTATAATTCATTGAAAAATCTATTTGAGCAACAACGAAAGTCTTTTCTGTTGATTGACAGCGTAGCTCTTTGATATATTCACGTTGTTCGCGATTAATGTATGTGGGAAGCAAGAATGGAGACCATCTTTCTTCAATTTCCGTTAATAAAGAGTCAGTTGAGCCAGACATCTGTTAAAGATCGAACTTATTATTGACTTTCTTTCACAAATTCCATGAACATTCGTCATCCAAATCGATCGTATTGTTATCTGTGAGAATATCTGTGATGCTTTCAGTTGGACATTCATCACATTCACCATTAAAGCACTTTTCATTCGAGACAGTGCAAACCATTTGAGTAATCAGATCTTTCATATTGACCTTGCCACCAGTTGACAAAGAACCTGCACTGACACATTTTCGGTAGTAGTTGTTCCATCCCTGTAATAAAGCTACGTTACATTCGAATCAATATATAGTTGGTACAAACCTTCAATAATAGGTCCATGTTCTCATGTATAATACACATGCACGTTTCATGTGGTGTTACAGTTTTTACTTCACGTGGACGAAGAACATTAAAAGTTGGTCTTGCAACAGTTCCAGGATGTCGTTCATTGAAGATCTGATAAGCATCCAAGTCAGTCATTTCTAAACAATGAACTGCCACTGGTTGTCCGTTGATTTTAATTGTGTCTTTGGAATTGGAAGAGGTTCGACTAATACCATCTTCACGATAGAAACTGACCACAGTATCAATTGGTGAATCAGATAAAGGAATATTCCCTCGTAGACATTGTGGATAGGCTAATATTCCATTATTTTTTCGAAGAACAAGTGATCGTCGAGCCTGATTTGGCTTTGATTTAAACCTAATAAGTGAAAGAAGTTTTTAGCAACATTTGATTAAGAATTGCGAAAATATTGAAAGTAATGAGGATAAAATACGCACCATTTTTCAATTTTTTGTCGACCCCATTTCTTGGGAGCAATTGTCATCAAACGAACTTGTTCACTATCATTACTATCAGCATATAACTTCTTTAATCCATCCAAAAGCTCATTTGATTCACATATCTTTAATCCATGAGGATTTGGATCATACGAAACTTGAGACTTTTCATCTAATATGTCACATAATCGATTAAGTTTTCTATACACCTCATCGACTTTGACTCGAATAGGTAATACTGTTGATCTAAATACAAATTTCGTTTCAGAAAATTCGAATTAAATTTAGAAATTAACCTGTCATGGATCGGGTCTATGTTCAATAGTTGAAATATATTTGATAATTGTTTCATTGCTTTTTCTTTTTGATGTTCAAGTTCATAGAAAGCATGACATTTATCTTCATCCATTGATTCAGGATCAGTTGTTTCATCATCACGTGGTGATTCATCATCGTCATTTGACTCAGCTATAATACCACTGTCCATGTGAGGATTTTCTTTCTCTTCTTCATTCAGATCATTAAACTCCATATTGACAACAACATCATCATTTTTTTCATCATTGGCAGGAGAAACTTCTGTCATGACTTCATCATCACTTGAACTTTCATCGTCGTTGAATTCCACTGATTGATGAGTCATCATTTTCTTCGATTCAAATGCATAACATGTTGGACATAACCAGCGAATTCGAGTGTAAGCCACATCATATTCACTTATCAAAAATTTCGATAGCTCTGATGACACAGCCACTATTCCTTTTGGTACACGTGCTGATTTTCCATGCTTCATCGGATGTTCACAATTTTTTCGTCTCGGCATTGAGGTACCAGTTTGAAAAAAAAGAATTACTAGTGAGTACTCGATATTTTCTGGTATTCAATGATTCATCTTGTTATCTTATACGTTTGAAATCACCACATGTGTGGATAAGACTCTACGTTTAAAGATGTCCTTAATGACAAATGGAAAATCTATCATTTCGATAGTAATGTCCTTTTCGACTCCGTTGTCTCACTTCTGCAAGCCGGTATAACGACAAACTATCATTCAGCACTCAATAATTTCAATAGGATAGGTCTGATGTTTTTCAGGAAACATGTTTCTAGACTTCGTTTATAATTTTGAATACCAGAAAATACCGAAAAAATTGTTTTTATAAAATTTCTACCCTATTTCATGACATTTTCCCTATATATAAAAGTACACTAAAGATGTTCCGAAAAATCGCTCGAAAACTCGGGATTTTTAATAGGAAGTACTTAATTTTTTTTTCATCAAAAGTGTTTTCTAGACCATACTGATATTTTGAAAGGAAAAAAAATCGAAAAAAACAAACCTTTCCAAAAAGTGGATGGGTCTCCATAGATTCACCCTTATATAATCAACTTTGAAAAAAAATGTTTTATACTAAAATTCATGTAAGAAAAATCGTGATATATATTTGGTATTCATTGAGTATTCGAGATATATTTTAAACAACAGTTGCTTATCAAAGATAGATGTATTCTATATAGATGAATAGCGCAATTCATAACGGGATTAAAAATGTGAAACACGATGTGTCTATTATTACTAATTACCTCAAAACCACATTTCATGTATATTTGGATATACTTGACCATTATTCCTTATTTTGCAGCATCAAACTTCAACATGGAAATACTTTAAAGGTATTTTAACTAGACTTAGTTCATAGATGACCTCTGATAATCCTTGAAGACGCATATTACCATATATGACAGGTTCCGAGCTGCATCTCTGATGTAGTATAATAGCCTTAATAGGTCATGTATCTCGATCTGCGACGTCTTATTATATTCTATCCATCACGGTCTGTGACAAGGATTATCGAGTTTGTCAGTCACGATCTGTGACGCCGGTGTCCCTGCCTGTGATGGTGTCACCCACGGCCTACGATACTAATCTTGCCTATCTGTCACGGTCTGTAGGGGGATGGGTACAAATTTCTACCCTTAAACATTTCAACACTCTATTCCAGATAGTGTTTCACAAAACATTAACTCTGAATCTATCGAATCAGTTTCTTATAAATTCTTATTAAAACATGATTTATAAATGTTTTGAGCGCAAAATATCATATCTCTAATGGTCTTTGATGCAAACTAGATCACATTGTTTTACAGTTTTTGATATTGTGTCGACTACAATTTATAATAGTCTTTCATAGTCTCTCAGCCAGGGGCTATTACGCCTTTTGATGTAGTGTTGGTCAATGCTTGTGATGGTGTCGATCACGGTCTGTGGAGGGTGCGTTCGAATTTCTACCGTTTAAACGCTTCAACACTCTCTTTCAGATCGTGTTTCACAAAAGATGAGTTTTTAGGGAATTATCACCAATATGTATACCATGTTTAATCTCAGAGGGATTCTCTCCCAGTGGAAAATATTCTACCTAAATTCGGATTAGTTTTAATTATTAGGACGCGAGCCCATTTATTCTTTCAATCATCCGATTTCTCTGAAAAAATCGAATGAAAAATGGTTTTTATTTTTGTTTTGACATTAAAAAAATCTCTTTCCGATTATTGAAATCCGTTATTCAGGTTGCAATCAGATTTTAATTAAAGGCGACTACAAGTTTCATAGTAATTTTTGACCCAAGAGTAGGATATATATAGGTTTGTAGAGGACAACTTTCTCTATTAAGTAGTGCATTTATTATGAAATTCTATTGTGCACCATGAGAGAAAAATAAAGTAAAAGTATATGTTTAAGAGGAGGTTCTCCAGAAAATAGGTACTTGGCTAGAGAAAAATTTATTTTTGGATTTAATTATCTCAAAATAAAGGTCTCATTTAGTTAGTACTAAATCCAAAATATTAGCTTTTTCTGATCATTCTTTGCTGAATTATGATATGCGTCATGATAACAACTCTTATAAAATTACAAGCAAAAAGATAATTTTCCGTACTTTTTAGTATATTGTAAGCTTCATACTTTCTATCGATTCATATAATTTTTTGTCTTTACACAAATATTATTTTAGGA
>JAJEKB010006886.1:0-12604 GCA_022393335.1 Macrotrachela quadricornifera | reverse complement strand
TCTTCTCAGTTAACAGTTTTGGAATAACATCACTTAGCTATGGAAATCTGAACGGTCCATATCTTGGTCAAACAATGATTACTCTGTATGATTCCATCAGAACCAAATAGAAAAGAAAAAAAAAAGAACATTGCTTTTTTTCTTATCTTCATTTTTATTCTTAGTTAATCAAGAAATTTTTTTTTCTTTCTGTGTTAAACATATTTTCCTTAATCATAATTAATCTTAATAAAATTATGTGAAGAACGAAAACTTTATTCCATAGCTAAATACAAAAAAAGTAAATACACCGTCAGAAAATACACAGGAACGAAACAATGTATATTCACTGTTTCTCATGTTTTCTCTCATACATACATCCTGTTTCAATACATTCTCTTCTACTCAAAATCAAAAGCGAACAACGAAAAATATGAGAAGAAGAAAGAGACATGTGAGAAGAGTATGAATGAAAACAACAAACATGAGAGAGAAAAGGATGCATTGTAGTCAATGGTCATGACAATAATGAGAAGCCGCGTTTTATATTCCATATTTTCATCATTTATTTTACCTTATTAGAAAAATAAAATATATCAAAAGATATAGTGTGACACATTCTACAATTTACATAGTACTGCTTATTTTTTATAGTTGTATTTTTTATTTTCAAAGTCGACAAATTTCTCAATAACCAGAATTCAATGCTGCAAAAAAGTGTTTTTTCGATACACGATGGATTCATGTTTCTGTTTTATCTTTTCAACTTTCGTCCGTTTTCGAAATAAAAAGTGCAATTGAAAGAAAACCTATTAGGTTATCAGCAAAGTTTTGGCGTTTTTTTCAAAAATTTTATTTTTATTTTTCCACTCCAAGATACAACTACTGTAGTTTTCAAACATATATTCACCACTACTATCTACCACTTGTTGCCAACATTCTGGTAGGGATAAGATCTTGCATTCGTAGAAGTCCTAGAACTTTTGATCGAAGAAGTTGACGAATTCCATTTTGATATTGTTCTCGTCGTCAAACTTTTCCTCACGTAAATGGTATGAAAGAGAATGAAACAAACGATAGTTCGTTTTAGCTTTTATAATTTTTTGCAGATCGATTTTGTAATGTGAGGTCTAGCGATATCTAACAAAAACTAAATTCTATCAAGTGACCCTGGAGTTTTGCTACAACTTGGCCTAATTGCTGATAGTAGAGATCACCAGTGATAGTACAACCAGTAGGGCAAATTTCCCAATGAGTAATCTCTTTGACTCCCCACGAAATGTTTAGCATAATCTAATTTGGCTAAAAAATATTTTCGGCCGTTGCTGCATTTATTTATTCAGCTCACAGCCACTGCCGCTTGTGCGTGTAGTTAACATAGAATGCCTACTTCTCATTACCAGTAACAAGAGGGTGGAGCCACTGGTATTTCCGCGGTGAGACGTTATCAATACCATACAAACATCGGTTGTGTCTTCAGAGTTGATGTGGTGACAAATCACGTACCATTCAAACTCTATGTTTTAACGTTTTGTCTAATTCATCCAGATGTGTTTTCACTGCAGTATAAGAGCATCTAAGTCGCTCTGCTAAACATCGTGAAGTCTTTTCTGGGATCTTCTTCGTTAAACTGCTTTAAAAGACTCGTGTTCACCTCTGATGGTCTTTCATGCGAGGTAAATCGTCGAGTTCCAAGTCAACTTTCTTGAATCGATTGAACCAGCGTTGTGCTTTACGGATGGAGAATACATCCTTGTCCATAATGCTGCATATGTTGTTTGTTGCTTTATTTTCTTTGTGACTCAAATGGAATTCATGAAGCAGAAGCACCTAGAACTCTTTACGAGATATCTTCACAACTGATTCGACATTAACGTCTATATCCATTGTTTTGTTATTCGAAAGACATTCGAATCCCTTTTATGTACCATTAGTATGGACACTTCTAGAACTTTCTCGATTGTTCTAGGAAATTCTTAAGAAAAACGTCAAAAATTTCTTGCCAACTCAACAGTTGAGATCGCATCGGAATTATGTTTCTGGTTATTTTATCTGAATGGTTACCACCACAGAGAGATGGTGAGAATCGAATGTTCACTCATAATGTTTTTTGGATTCGTTTTTAATCAAAAGTAATTGCAAAATATTTTAGCGGGCTATAACACTTCAATCGACTTTGTGAGTCATAGTAATATGGATGAAGTGTTGAATTTCCGTTTGAGATCGGTGGAAATTCATTGGTATTGCACGGCGGTATATGAAAACTCCTTGGTTACGTTGATGGCCACAGAGTGTAATTAAATGTTTTGTACTCTCATAAGATAATGGTATTTATAGAATTATTCTGTATCCATCGTTTGGAGCAATGAGAAAATCAGTTGAATTGAATGGATCGATTCTTACATAGTCTGGCATGTTTCGATGCAAGGAAGGAGGAAAGTTTTATTGGATAGTGTATACTCAAATATCGTGCAATCCGATGAATTTCGGTAATTGTCTGAGACCTGAAACAATCATATGATGTCGGATGCCGCAGATTTTGATAATCGGAGCCAATTGTTTCCGACGACATATGTTTAGTCGAAATTTGGAGAATCCGGCATGTGTATATTAAAGTGAAATGTATTGCGGAGAGTATCTATTCGAATCCGACTGCCGAAAGTTGTCTGGTTTCAAACCCGCCCGACAGAATCCAGTATAGTGAGTTTCACTTGGGTACTATAAAGAATATTTATGTCCTCGAGGTTCGTAGATATTATAACTTATTTATGATCTCACAATCATTTGAATAGCTATAAAATTGAAACTATCTGGTAAGACCCTTGCACAAGATCGAAACGCGTCATGATTTGTTTGAACTCATCCTCAAGACCAAAAGACTTCAAAGAATAACTCTGTCACCGAGGCACAGATCATAGATGGAATCGATTTCATCTCTGATCCACACCACAAGATAAACGCATAGAAACAATCGATTTTGAACTTTCGTGCTTACGTGGACAGAACAATTAGTTAAAAGTAACTTTTACTGTATGAATATTATGTCTATAAATCATCACTTTTGTTAAAATATTTTTCTGTTTATTTACACAAGACAAGGTAATTGATGATCGCTTTAGTTTATGCACTTTTTATTAATTTTATTTCAGACAGAATTAATTTGTTGAAAGATAAAGAATACGATTACTAGTCAGTGGAGCTTTTGTTTTCATTAAGAGATGAGTTGCTCTGTTTATGAGTTGCTTTTCGAATGTAGGCTATGTTATTGTTAATTACTTCGTTCATTCGTTCATTGTTTAGAAGATTTGACGGGATGAGTTCATCAACTAAATGAATTTGATCCAATGTATTTCCTGTATGAAAAAATAGAAAAAGATTGTTAGACAGTTATCAATTTACATTACTCTCGTACTTTTCACTTTTGCTCTTCTAAGATAAGTTTTGTTTTCGAAAAACCAGTCTGAATGTTTCATAAATTTCTTCGCAATGAAATGAGCAAAGCGCAGTGAATAATGTGAAACTATATGAATATATTGATGGCGTTAATGTTAGCTAGTTGAAACTATTTTTTTCTAGAACAGTAGAGCACTATTATCAAGATATTTGCAAAATCTTTAAGAGAATAACGAAAAATTATTCTGGGTGACAGAGTTTCTATTAGGAAAACAAGAATCTATGCCTGATAGTTCTATTGAAGTTCTTCGAAATATTCAACTAGCATAAATTTTTTTCATTCGATTCATGGCTTTAGGATATCATTGTGAGGTTCCTCGGATTAGAACTATAAAGAAAATGAGATTATAACTGAATTAAATGACTAAGAATGAGTTACTTTGCTAACAAACTTAAGCTTTCAAAATTCAATATCAAAACTCCATAAACTAGCATCAAAATGTTCACCTTAGCGTTCTCTTCCAATTGACATATGTTTTAATGGGGTTGAACAAGAAAAATACCAATGGACCATTTTTACCTCTTATACGCTTCCATTTTTTGTCTGAAAATATTCGTGCTTTACAAAAACTTTGAAATTCTCACTATTTTATACCAAAGAATGAGATGTCATATGAAAATGAATATAAATATGAATTCCAGTATAGTTCAATTATTGATTAACGAGGTGTGAAAAAGAATTCGATCGTCATACTTCCAACAAGTTTCATTGAATTGGAAATTCTTTCAAATAACTTTTAATGTTCTAATCGTTTGAGTATCACCGAAAACTGATAACTTACTATTATCTTCTTGGTCTCGTCGCTGTGCAATAGCAACAATGACTTTGTAATAATTCGAAATTTTTGAATCAGAGTCAATTTCTTCTCTACTCAGCCGCAGTCCAATATGTAAATCTGTAAGACGAAACTCAATAGCTCTTTCAATACAAAACGTTGTAAACTCATCATTTATAATAATAACAGCAGCTTGTTCTTCATAAGTATCTGCTAAATCATCATATATAGGATCTTCTTGACGTATCAAAAGACTTTCTTTATCGATTTCAACTCGTTTCCAGTTAATTAGTTTTAACCAATTATGGAATGATTTCTTAAATGATTGTAAAGCATCAATAATTTTATTTTGTTTAAAATATAAAGTACCCAATCGTCCATAAGAAACAGTAGCATCTTTACATGTCACTTCGTAAATTTCTCGTATTCATTCAATGTATCGATGCTGGTGGTTTTCGTTTCGTCTCCATATGAAGTTATACCTATGGTACCAAATACATCATCTTCAGATGATAAGATGTCTATTTCATCCAAAACTTCTTTGGATAATTTTCATGCTGTGGCATAATCATCATTCATCTTATGTACACAAGCTATATTAACCTTACGAGCTAATCTACTTGCTTTATTCAAATCAATATTTTCTGCTATATTGAAATAGTTTATTGCACATGTCAGCTGAATATAGCCAATATTGATAATGCCTAAACAATCATAGAGACATATTTGCATGTCATTTGTAAGAACATTTGGAATTATATTTTGATCACGCAACATTTTTAATGTTTTCAGTTTAAACTTTTCATCATTGTCAGTCACTTCCGAATTCATTTTACATATTACTATGTGTTGATCAAATGAAGAAAGTTCATGTAGGAGTAACTCGAAATCACGCTTCATTTCATCATTGATCATTATTTGATCATTCACCGACAGTCTCATCTTTTAGACATCATTATTTGTATCAATGAATTTATGTTCCAGTAGTGTCTCCAACTTTAATATGTGTCGATCTAAGTCAAGATTCAGATCAACTAATAATGTATCAATTTTTAAATTTGCAATCCACACTTTTTCATTATCATCATAAAATAGTTTTTCAAATAAGAACATCGTTCCAGGTACGAACATTATTTCTTCTTCATCTTCATTGATACTTCGATGTTTTATATTCGCGAATGTCTGCTGCTCAAAGATGCATCCATTACAAGAAATTTGAAATAAAACAGGTTGAAGATTGTCATTAAATGAATGTCCCGAAGCTCCTGCACCTGAAAATATCAATGCTAACTCACGCTTGGCTGTAGTTGAAAAGAAACTATTAACAGATAATACACAATGTAAATTAAATTTTAATGAATTTAGTTCGTCTTTTGTCATCAACTGGCCTCGATAAACGTCCGTAGTCCAATCATGTTTTGACTGTACGAGGCAATCTGATCGTAGTTGCGCATACAAGTCAGTAATGAAAAAATGCATCAACCAAATTAAATCACGGCTTTTCTGACGAAGAGCTTTGTTAAGTAATCTATACAGAAAATTATCACGTGTGTACCAAAATATTGCATTTTCAGGTTTATAGCATTCTTCAAATTCATTAATTTGTTGTAATATTGTAGTATTATTCTTATAAAATGTTCTACACTGAGAAACAAACGTTTCTTTACTAGGTGGAATTTGCTTTAAATGTATAACAATTTGCAAAAAATAGTGTAGCCATTCTGTATGTAGTCTGTTTTGTACAGTACACTCTTGATTAATTGATTTGAATGTGAAAAATGAGTCAGGATTTGTACGATAATTAAACATACGTAAGTGTCTCGAGAGATCCACTATAATATTTTCCATATTTTCATAAATACCTTTCAACTAGAAAAAGAAATGGATTTTAAAACTATTTTAACTATCTGTTTAGTTTCAATTGCATCCAAAAGCAAAAGTAAGAAATATGCTTCGAAACTAGTAAATGTTTCCTCTGAATCTCAAACTTTGAATTTACCTTTTTATATCTTAGAATCGTTTCATCTATTGTGTAACCATTATTAGTATTTTGTTTGTAGACAAAAATAGAATAAATTTGTCTATAATCATGTATTCGACAAATAACTTCAGTTGTAGCAAACGATACTTCTGTTACAATAAATATCTTTTCATTTTTCACTTGTCTAATAAAATCTTCGCATTTAGTTACTTCGGTGAATAGGAATAAGTAATCAACAATACGACGATAATTTAAATGGGAAATAAGGGTATTATGAACTGTAGTGTCGGCATTGCCAGCAAGCCATGCTATGAGATATTCATGACCCTCTTCGAATTCAAATATGTGAGGATTATCGAAATACGAACGCTTCAAAGTGGTTGCAGAAGGCGAAGTCATTTGCAGTGTCTTTTTAGATCGAATGCAAACGATTATGGTAGTATTCAAATAGTAAAGTCTGTTTAATAAATAATTAGTGTGTTTCAATTATTACAATATGTGACTTCCTAATTTTTTGCTTGTTTTACTCCGTCACACCGATCATCAATAAATTGTAGAGTTACATGTCTGTGAAATGAATTTCATCATACGTGTGGTTGAAATAAAACAGGTTATCCGTAAGCGCTCTGAAATGAAGAAACGTAAAGAAGTGAGAAATATTGAAAGGCCAAGAGTGTGATTGGAATAAATTATTTAACGGAGTATATACACACACCGACGTATCCTAGGACTAGGTATGAGCATTTTCGTGCTTCAATCAATAGATAAATTTCTATATAATTAATGAAAATGTGAATATTGTATGACTATAAATTAAATGCACAGTATTTTTATATGCATTCTCAGTAAAATTTGCTCAGTATTATATGTCACATATCAGTAGAGAAATTAAACTCTCAGTAGAAAACTGAATGATCGGTAAATATTAGATGTGCTCAGTAAATTAATCATTTGTTCAACACTAAAACTAAAGTATCAGTAATCACTGTTTGGTTGAAACTGTTTTGATGGAAATAGAAGAATGGTTATTTTCATTGACTCATGATGATATGATCGGTGCAAATGTACTTTTTTCTTTCCTTTTTTTATTCTTTGCTGGGGGTATTTTCTGAACGTTCTCTTTTCTTGATATAGATCACGTTTTTCTAACTTTTTTTCACGTATTATTGGTATTTTTCCTATGACTAGTCAGATGTATATATAGCTTCTATTTTGAAAAAATATAAGTTTTAGCAGTGATCTATTGTTGGCGAACAAATAAAATATTCTTTCGCTACTCTATCACATATATGATCATCTGGTATTTTCCTTCTTTTCTATCATTCGTTCTCCTATTAATTCATATATATTTTGTTTTTTTTCCTTTTCTGTGAATCACATATATACTAGGATTTTTCTTCTCTGACACATAACATATGTTTCGTCTTTTCCCTTTTAAAGTGATATCCTTTTATGTGTTATATCCTCTATTATATGTGCGAGATTTTCCTGATCGTTTTACCTCGATCACCTATTGAATCTTTCCTTGAGGGTAAGGGTTTCGAAGCGAAAAACTGAGTCATAAAAGATGAAGATGCACTTCAAGAACGAGTACCATTATAAAGATTTAAAGTAGTAGTATTTGAAAGCGTCGAAAAATGGTCCAAGTCGTATCAGCGAAGACTGATACAATACGATGAAAAGCAATCAGTATCACTAGATCTTTGGATAAATGGATATCAATGGGCCAAATCCAATAAATCAGTAATTTTGATCAAAATGGACGATAAATTAATTTAATACTACATAACAGCTGCAGATGAAACAAACATTTCAAACATTGAAATTGATGTAATGAAGAAATTGAAATGGTATTCTTTTGACTAATATAAAATCAAAGCATTCAATATTTGGTGCGTTACATTACCAGTGGATAAGCCAAAATGGTTTGATGGCTTATGCAATTGCCCAGCATTTTTCAAAAAGTTTCTGTGTAAACATGTTATTGGTGTAGCAATCAGATTAAACTACTACAAACCACCATCTGTTACTAAACATATAAAAATTGGCGAAAAAGGCATTACTGATTCAATAGATTTTGGTTACTTGTACTTCTAATATTCCTATTGAAATTAGTGAAGAAAAATCTGAGCAGAAATAAATTAATTACTGAGCAAAAAAATGATTATATACTGGAAAATTCTACTTATTTACCGTGCAAAAAAGAATTTTTTACAAAGCAAGAGTTACTGAGCATGTGAAAAAAACATACTGGGCATTGCTATAAAATACTGTGCACTCAAATGCAAGCTATATTGTATATCTTCATAAATATCAATCATCAAATCATTCTTGATATTTCAAATAGATTTTTTGACTAAAAGACATTACTTACCGGAGTGAAGCAATCTCACTACGCGTATGCAAGGCAGTACAAGAAATGTGTTGATGTGTCTGATTTTTTTTTCGTTCCTCGTTTTATGTGTTGCTTGCTTACCTTTCTCTTGACATGCCTCGTGTATTATTGTATGTTGGAATTTTGTTTTATTTTCGTTTCACTTTTTTAATTTCCTCTAATAAACGTTCACTATTACGGCTTGTCCAAATGTAGCGCTGTTATGTTTTTGACACAATTATTTTCAATTATCTCAAGAACTATGAGAGCTAGAAACGTAGTATCAAAAAAAAAATCAACTCAAAATTTTATAGTGTATGGCAGTTTTAATATTTTTTCCAAAAAACTTAAATAATCCTTCTAGTTTTATAGAAATAAAAATTTAGATGTTAAATCGTATTTTGGACGAATACATTCATAAAAAGTGTGTGTTGATATTCTTCAACCACACAACAAATAGAGATGGAAAAAATAATAGTTACTCATTCACTCATTAGTCATTTCTTTCGTTCTGTTACTCGTATAGATTTTCTATTGGAAAGCAAACAGAGAATAAACGCTCGAAAAACTTTTATGTAACTTTTCTTCATCTCTCTCTTGTATAGTAGAATTCAAACCAAAATCAAAAAAGAACATTTTGATGATCTTCAAACTGTGGAGAGTCATATTTTTTATTTTGTAATTTGAGACACATTTCAAACTCATATATATGTCACTACCATTGGTACATGACGGTATCATATAGATTCATTATTTTTCTCTTTTCGTTCTGTTGTAACATGCATAAATGAATATGCAAACTTCTCTTCCAATAGAAAACTTATTATAGAGACAGAACGAAAGAAGTGAATAATGAGTTAGTAGGTAACTATAATATCTTACATCTCTGTTGGTGATGTCATGTGTGCAATTATATATCAGGAACAAAAGAAAAGAAGTTGGATTTTTCCATTTTTACTCATTTTACGTGATTGTTCCTCATTATCGGAATATATATATGGATATGGAACAAAAACACAACCACATTCTATCTTTAATTTTTCTCTTGTTATATTCAAGGCGATTGTTACCAAGAAACATCCTTTTATTGCGTAGTAATATATTCATTTTCGTCTGCGTCTTACGTTCAAATACTAACAACTTTATACGGTATTTATTACATTGAAAAGAACAACATGTTTTGGCTTCTAATACTATTCATCTTCGGAATCATTTTCTACATATATTACAGCAAAAATAAAGCATCAACAAAAGGATCTTCAGATATTCCTCAATATGATCATGCAATTATCATTGGCGGTAGTATTGGTGGAATGGTTACTGCTGCCTACTTGACAAAATATTTCTCTCGAATTACAATTATTGAATCAGATGATGTATTGAATGATAAATTAATGAAATCTACACCTGAAGAATTACTAGATTATCGTTGTCATCTTCAAAATCGAGCATCAATAGGACGAACAGGTGTTCCTCAAATCTATCAGATACATCTAATGGCAATTGGAGGACAAATTATATTACGTGAATTATTTCCTGAACTTGAACAAAAACTGCTAAATGAATATAATATTCGTTCTTATTCATTAAAAAATGGGTCAAGACTCATTGTTAATGATGTTTTAATAAATCCAAATTTTACCGAAGATTTTCAATGGTTAGGTATTGATCGTTTTACATTTGAAATAGGAATGAGAAAAGAATTATGTATGCAATATGGAAATAAAATTCAATGGATATGTAATTCAAGAGTTACACAACTCATTGTTGATCAATCATTAAATATTATCAAAGGTGTTCAATATCGTTCTAAACAAAATATTGATGAATCAACAATGGATCTGTATGGTGATTTTATTATTGATTGTAGTGGTCGAAATTCATCATCAATAAAATGGTTAAAAAAAGATTTAAATTTACATATTCCAACTGAACAAATACATTTTGGTTGTGGTTACACGACATTTGTTGGTGAAAGAATGAAGACTGGAAATTCGTTATTAGATTCAAAATCTATTATTGGTTGTACAGTTAATAGTCCTAAAAAAAATAATGGTTGGTTTATATTTCCAATACGTACAATAAACCGAATAGATGAATATTCATTAGGTACATTATCAACAATTGCAGTAAATTCTAATAATTCAGAATATCCACCAAGCGATTCATTTGAAAGTTTATTAGAATGGGCGAAAGATAATTTACATTCAGACTTTTATACAATTTTAAAATCAACAAAAGTCCATAGTCCATTGATTTCATATAATCGTCTAATTGATTATCGGAAATATGTTGAATTGGTAGGAAAAAAATGGCCTGAAAATTTTATACTATTAGGAGATGCAATGTGTACATTTAATCCTCAATTCGGTCAAGGTATGACACATGCATGTAGACAAGCAAAAGAATTAGGAAATATATTTGCAGCAAATTGTTATGAATTAAAAGATATTTCGCATATTTATAATTCTCGTGCATCAGCAATTAGTCATGAATGTTGGCTTGCATCAACTGCAAGTGATTGGAAAACACCAACCTTAAAAGTAATCAAGACTGATGAAAATGGTGAAACTAAAACTTATCAACGCGACGGTAATTTTAGTGCAAGAAAGGAACATCAATTACAAGCACCTTTATTAATGAAATTTATGCAATGGTATATGTTTTGGTTTCTACAATGTGCAGGGAAATCTGGAAAATTTTCTACAGATTTTCAACGTGTTATGAATCAATGTAGTAGTCCGTTTCAATTGTTCAAACCATCAACAATCTTAGCCGTCTGTCATCTTGCATTAATGAATTATTACGATTGTCTAAGAAAATATTTTTTGAATTGAATATTTGATTTTTATACTGACACTTTCATAATTCTGTGACTTTTTCTAATTTTTCTTCTGATGTATCTGTTGTCATAGACTATGATAGAAGTTGTTAGAGAGCAATCTAACAATCCTTATACTTCTTCTCTAACTGTGAGAATTCTTAAATTCTCATATTCTTTCTTATCGATTTTTTTTCTCTTTATTCTTGTGCAATCAAGAAAAAGATACATACCGTCATATTCTTCTTCTTGTCTTTGTTTAAATTTCATAATCAGAAGGAAAGCACGCGCTACCTTCCTGTTTGTCTTCGTCTTTTATCAAATTCTTTGTTTTCATTTTTTCTATTGCATGATCATTTATTTTAACGTATTATAAAAAGGAATATTTTTTTTTAATAAAATTAACCTGTTTATCAGAAAGTTTATTCTCATCTGATCAATTGTACAGAGGAGGCCCTCTGTAACAGAAATCTTCTCGAAAAATTCGACGAATCTCTTCGGAGACGACTAGAAATTATCCAGAAGGTTAAAAAAATCTATGAAGACGGTTGTTACCACCATAATAATAATGAAAAAACTAACATTAAAATAGTATAGTAGGTCACAAGCAGAATTGCGCGAAGCAACACAAGTAAGAAAAACAGCTAAAAAATCAACAAAGCTGCAATTATATTAGCAAAAAATAAAATTCAATAGTAATGAAAGCGACTTTTTAAATAAAACTTAAATAATCTTCGCAGTTTTTTTCACTAAAAAATGGTATATAAACATGAGAAGTCGAACATAATCGCGTACTATCTTCACTTCTCGAGTCGAAAGTTATAACTTTAGACAGTACTTGTTAAGTTTGTCTTCATAAACAAAAGCTTTATATTTATTGTATGAAAAAAAACTGTTGATGAAATATGATAAATAGTTGAATTCTACGAATTTACTTTTCTAAGGAACTATTGCGACATCTTGTACTTTTGTTGTCAACAAGAATTATCTTCTCATAAAATATTCATTTTATTTCTGGTTTAAATATTAACACACGGAAACAAACAAAGATGATCTTTTTAAATTGATACATGAAGATATATGAAAAAGAGAAATATTCTCTAATAGTTTAACTACAATAAGGTTGATCATTTCCCCATGATCTACATGATGATGGACAAGTACTAATTCTTGTCCAACGATTTCCACCAACACATTGAACAATACTTGGTCGACCAGAA
>JAJEKB010006884.1:0-12271 GCA_022393335.1 Macrotrachela quadricornifera | reverse complement strand
TTTTTTGACATTGCATGATAAAGACAACGTTGTAAGGCAGATAATTCACATTTTATTATATATTCAACCTAAATTTTAATAGATAATTATATTTAGTATTATGATAATGAAAATATTATTAGAAACATCTTGTATTTAAACTCTTAGGACGGAAAGCATATATACATATATATTTCATTTCTGATTTGATTAGTATCTAATCTAAGTATATCTCCTAACTAAATTCGTATCTCTTACACAAATGAAAGATTTGTGATATTTTTTCGATTATAATTGATTTAATTATCAAATCATTATAATCTATAGAAAGTTTCTTGTTAATCAACATTTATACTTTATCTAGAAGTCGAAATAAATATGTTGTCTATACATATTTATTCTTCATATTGTCCAATAACTAGATTGTTTTAATATTTCAAAAATGATTCTAGCTTGTTATTAACAAAACATATTTAATATTTATTTTATACAATAGTCTACACTACTTGCTAGGTTTATTCTCAAGAATTAATATTGTATATGTATGAAACGAATAGTAATTTAATATAAAAATTGTAAATAAAATAAAATCTAAACTAACTTTTTCGGGTAATTGTGATTCAACTTCTTTTTTAAGTCGACGTAAAAGAAATGGTCGTAAAACTTTATGTAATCGTCTAATAATTAATAAAGTTTCTTCATGATTTAATTCAACTTTTTCACTTGGTAATGTTGCAAATGGTGCATTAAACCAATCTGTAAATGTTGTTGAAGATTTAAATATTGTTGGTAATATAAAATTTAATAATGCCCATAATTCAGGTAAATTATTTTGTAATGGTGTACCAGTTAATAATAAACGATGTGGAGCATTTGAATAATATGTATTTAATATTTGTGTTAATTTACAATGATGATTTTTCATTCGATGTCCTTCATCAACAATTAAATATTTCCATTGAACTTTTGATAATATTGAACGATCACGCATTATATATTCATATGTTGTTAATAAAACATTAAAACGATTTGTACGTATTGATTGTGCAAGCATTTTACGTACATGTGGTAAACCTTTATATTGTATAACATTAACTTCAGGTGCCCAACGTTGAAATTCTGATGCCCAATTTGATAATGTTGATAATGGTACAATAATTAATGATGGTCCTGGAATTTTTTTATAATCAAGTAAATGTACAATTAATGCAATTGTTTGAATTGTTTTTCCAAGACCCATTTCATCAGCAAGTATACCATTTAAATTATTATTATATAGTGAAACAAGCCATTCAAGACCTTGTAATTGATATGGTTTAAGTTGTCCACCAACAAGCATTTTAGATTGTTCTGTTATTGGTTCACGTATACGATGTGCAATTGAATAATATGATTCTTTTGCATCATATTCATCATCTTCATTTGTTGCTGCAATTTTAACAGCATGACGTATTGCTTCATCATTACCAGTTTGATCAATAATTGTACTAAAAATAACAACAATAAAAAATCTTAAATTTTAATTATTAAGAACAAAAAAAAAATTTTACGTTGATTTTGTTTCGTCATTAGTTGATGATGGATTAATAATTGTTGTTACAGATTCTTCTGGTTTATCTGATAATGTTTTAGCTGGTCGTCCACGTGAACGATTTGTTTGTTGATGTTGTCGTACTAATTGTTTAAGATTATCAATATAAGCATCTGTTTGTGATAATAATAATGCTAAACGTGCATCTTTTTTTTCATCAACTAATTTTCTATAACCTTCTTCATCTTCATTCATTAAACGTTTAATACGTTCTTTTTCTTTACGTTCTTTTTCTTTAATTAATTCACGTTCATTATTTGCAAAATAAGCTTGTATTGCTTTACTCATACGTACAGTTGATAATGTATAACGTCGATGATATTCACGAAATTCACGTGCATGATTTTGTACAGCATTAAGAAATTCTTGATGTTTAGCATGTTGACGTTGTTCAATTTCAATTTTACGTTGACGTTCATATTGTTCAGTTGAACGTGCTTCACGAAGATGATGTCGTTTTGGACGTTTATATGCACGAGGATTTAAAGCTGTTTGAATTAATGTATCTTTCTATTAACAAAAAATTAAAAAAAAAACTTAGAAATTTAAATAATAAATAACAAATAAATAACCTTCATAGTATTAAGAATTTCACCACGAAGTTGTTTTTGAAATTGAAGTAATTTAAGAGATTTAAGTTCAATTAAAGCTTGTGTGCGTAATTCAACACTCATTTGAGCTGGCATATGTTCAAGTTCTTGAAGACGATTTGACACACGATTAAGAACACTAAATAATAAATCTTTTCCATATAAATAGAAAAACTTATTATATTTACCGTTTTTCTTGTTCTTGTTGAATATACAATGGATTAAGACCAATTGGATGTTGACGAATACGTGTAGAAGTACCATCTTCATTAATATTATTTATTTCATTTGATCCTACTAACCATCGATACATATTTGTTGCTGATGAAAATGTTAATAATGTATTATTATCATTCTGATTTGTTCCAAGAATAATAGTTGTTGGTTGTGTTGTTTGATGATGATGATGTTGTTGTTGTTGTTGTTCTTCTTGAAGATGATTTTGAATTAAAGTAGCTAATTGTGCTTTATATGAACATGATTGAAGTAAAGAATCTGACACAGGTAAATTACGAGCAAGAAGACGATAAGCGGCTATTTGAGATTTAAGTATATTTGTGCGAAGAAGATCAAGTTCAGATGGATCAATACTAATGACAGAAGCGGAAACATCATCACCCGCTGTTGCCATCACTAATTTATATCTGAAATAATAATAATTTAAACAATTAAATCTTTTCTATTTTAGACAGTCAAACAGCCACCACCAGGTGTTATTACAGGATCACAAGGAGGAAAAAAGAATAAACCACAAAGATCTTTTCCAGCTATCACTGCACAATCATATGTTCCAGGCGCTAATGTTGCCGGTGGTGGTCTATATTCGGGTGCTGTACCGGGTACAGGAACTAATCAATTTCCAGTAATAACTCCAAATGCACAACTACCTCCAGCGAACACAATACAACCACCTATTGTAGATTTCAGTACTGGACCTGGTATTCAATCATCATCAAATACAGCTCCAATGTTTCCATCAATAAATGCTCCATCTCCCATATCCTATCCTAATATGAATTCTATGCCAACAATGCAATCTCAAATTCCATTCAATCATCGAAGTTTTGCTTCATATTCACAACGTCGTCGTCCAATGCGTATTCATCGTCGACGTCGTTCACATCGTTGTCGTCCTGTAATTCATATATATGATTCTGATTCATGTTCATCAATATCAAGTTGTTCAACAAGACGTTCATATACGTATTCAAGACAATGTAAAACACCTCAACAACAACCAATTATTCTCTTACCTATACAATGTCAACAACAACCATCAGCTATTACAGGTTCTATTCAAGGACAATCACAACAAATAATGTTACCTTCAATGCAAGTTCAACAACAACCTTATAATTTCCAATCTATTTCAAATACAAATTCATATCCAATGTTAATTAATAGTATTGAACCAATAATTCAGCCATCTATTTCAATGTCACAACTAATACCTATGGGAAAATCACAACGAATTCAAGCAGGACCAATACAATATGTTCAAGCAACACCCCAATCATCAGCATCATCACAATTACAATTTATATCAGCACAACCATATTCATCAGTAGCTTCACAACATGTTCTTGTTAATGGTTCTAATAAGAAACAATCAATTATTGTAAAACCACATCGACAATCTGTTATGACATGTAATTTATTACAAAATAATCAAAAATCCAGCCGACGTTCATTTGATTGATGTGCTAATAACGGAAAAAATATATATTATTAAAGATAATATTCAAACTAAACAACAAAAACAAAAATAATTAATAAAAAAAACTTTCTTTTTATTAAAAAAGGGCAAAAGTACAATTCTAATTATTTGAATAATCTTTAGAAATGTATTTTTTTTAAATATTTATCTAAACAATAAACACTTCTTTCAAGGTAATTAAAAATACTGTTGGTTATATGAAGATAGACAATGAAAATCTATTTTCTATAAATACATTTTTAATTAACAAAACGAGGTTTAATTAATTATATAAAGAAAAATAAGCTTACATATAAAACTTGACAGGGACAAAGAAACAGTAAATAATCATAATTATGTTTATTATGTATGTGGTGAGCAAGAAGCAATGTTTTTTTTATTGGCTCTTTTTCTTAAAGCAATCATATAAAAGATTATAAAAAATATACAACTGATAGATGTCGCATATGATAGCTTTTAATAACATATAAGGTAGTCTGTGTAATATATTCTTTTGCACTATACATGATTATTTAATGATTTACTTCAAAAACTTTTTATTATATAATTTCTATCAAAATGGAACACGTATGAAATATCAATACATCTTTTTTTAAAGTAAATTGTAATGAATGAATTATCCATATGTTTGAGTGCGATTGAACTGCGATGCAATTGTTAGAAAAGTGGCGACATGGGTATTTTTTAATCTTGTGCGATATTTGATATAATTCAAATATACATCGTCATGTTGTATGCCCAATTTTCAAAGTTACTTGCCATGATTAACAGTCATAATATGCTTCAACTCATGTAATACCTTCTCTTATGTCTCTTCTCTCTCTCTTTGCTTCTGTATTGATACATGTTTGATATGTATAGACATAGAAAATAAAATGTTCATTTTTTTGTGACAGACTACTCAGGGTGTACGTTTGTGATAACGAAAGAAATCGAAAGGAAAAGAAGTATTATCAAGTAATCACATCATACTATGATTCGATCTCTCATCTTTTTATTTAGAGGACTAGAGAATATCTCTTTAATATGAGAAATTATTTCAATTTCAGCTGAAATACTTCCTTAAAACTAAAAATCTTTTTCAGAAGTGGAAAAAATTTAAGCGGAAAGCAACCATTCTTCTTTTTTCACACTTCGAACTAGTTCTAATGAGTAATTTTTCATTGTAAGGATAACTTTTGAGAGATACGGAAACAATCTACCCATCGATTAGTTCACTTGCCTAGTGCTGTTTATTTACTTTCTTTTTTTCTTTTATTTCTCTCAAATTTTAATCTTTCGTATTTGGGTCTGTGTAACTCTACTCTTTAGCTTTAAATATCATATATCTTTTTATCATTACTTTATCTGACATATTTACACTTGAGTTTATCTCTTTAGAAAAATTATAATGAGAAAAATAAAAAATAAAAAGCAATATATATACATACATTCAAAAATAAACTTTTCTCTTCTTATTTCTATACTTTTATGTTTTGCATCAAATTTATCATGGAATACAAACACAGTATGATTTATCATTGAACGAAATGTTTCTAAAATCTCTTTATTGATAATATAAAGTATGGCATAGACATTCATCTACCTTAAATCCTTCTATCATGAGAAAGAAATAAGAAAGGATTATGATATTTATTCTTATTTTTTAGAGTAAAATAATTTTCTTTTAATATCTAAGGTTATGGATACACTTTCTGTTCGTGGTCAAAGTGCAAGTGTATCAAAATTATTAGATAATTTTATGCTCGTTCAAAAGAATTCTTATGATGATAAATTAAATCCTAATGGAATATGTAATTGTGGTGTTGCAGAAAATTATCTATGTGAAAATGAATTAATTTCAAAACTTCAATCAATTAACATTTGGAAACCACATCATATATATTATCCGGATTCATGGGGTCATATATCATTACGACAGGCATTATGTGAATTTTTTCAAAACGTTTTTCAACTTAATTATCAACTTGATCCAACTCGAATGATTATTTCAAGTGGTTTAAGTGGTATTATGTCATTAATATGTTATCTTATAGGTGATAGAAATGATGTATTACTTATACCATCACCTTATTATACAGCATTTGATCATGATGTATCAGCTTTCGCTAATTGTGCCACATTTCCATGTCCATTACTTGAACAAGATAATGGAAAATTTTTGTTTTCAGTTGAAATTTTTAAACATGGCTATGATGAAGCAATAAGTAAAGGTCTTCGACCATGTGGAATTATTATTATTAATCCAAGTAATCCTCTTGGTGATATTTATGATGAACAAACAATTCAACCTGTTTTAAAATTTGCAGCTGAAAAAAAATTACATGTTATTATGGATGAAATATATTCATTAAGTGTATTTGAAAATGAAAAACCATTTCCAACAATACTTAATTATACATCAATAATTGATCCACGGCGTACACATTTTGTTTGGTCATTTAGTAAAGATTTTGGTTTAAGCGGTTTACGTTTAGGTGCTCTTTATGCAGGTTCAAGTGAATTATGTTCATCAGGAACAACAGTTAATTTTCTTCAAATGCCATCTACAATAGTTCAAGATATTGGAGCTACATTAATATCTGATCATGAATGGATTGATTCATTTTTAAAATTAAATCGTTTACGTTTAGCTCAACAATATGAAAAAGTTAAAAAGAAAATAGAAGATGTTGATTATCGTATTTATATTCGACCAGCTAGAGCGGCTTTATTTATATGGATGGATCTTCGTTTATTATTACATAAAGTTACATTTGACGAAGAAGATCGACTATTTCAAATTATGTATGATTGTGGTGTTTATATATCGCCTGGTTCATCTCTCGGTTGTTCACAACCGGGTTGGTTTCGTCTGATATTTTCTGTCAAAGAAAAATGGATTGATGAAGCAATGAAACGATTTAAATCAGCCATAGATACTTATCAACATTCTTTGATCCCTTCTAATACATAGCTACATATGTTTATGTGCTCTTGATTTTCTCTTTTTTGCTTATATAGGGAGTTTGTAAAAAATATCTATGATTTTTATAAATTAAAATCAGTAATAGTAGTAATAATCAAACAATATATAATGAAGATGTACTTGTATGAAAATCTATTTATAACTAATTTATGACCTCCAATAGTGTTCAATGGTTATATAAAATATACGCTTACGAGATGTTATTTTACTATTTCTAAGAGAGAAAGGATTATACAGTGAATAAATACGAGGTGCGAAAGTTTCTGGACAAAATATTCATTCATTTTTCGACCAATGACAATGACCAACAGATATTTGAAAACATTGGGTGAGAATCAGAATTTTCTTCTCTTTCAGAATGTGTGTTCGAAATTTTTGTAAGACTTACAAATTAAGAATTATAAGCCAACCTTTGTAAGATTTGAAAATAACGTTTGAACGAATTTTAGTGTCAAAAAAAACAATCCAAGGTACAAGTAAAACTTATAGTAAATGCGCTGTAAGAAAGAGCAAACATTTTTCTACAACATGCACTGGATGACGTAAATGAATTACACAGTAATTAAAAATAATTCAGTTTTATCTAACAGAGCCTACCTCGATAGTTAGAGCCACAGACACACAGGTGGTCTCTCTGATTGAGGATATGGGCGAAACACAGACACATGCAAACGACAGGAAAAGGGCATCGTACTGCCTGTAGGCAAAGGTAGAAACATAGACATAGAGCTTTTTGTCTAATAGATCCTGATAAATAAATCTTATTTAGAATATATAGAAATTTTGAATTATTTTATAATTCAAAAGCATCATGGACTCAATTTTCTAAAATAAAAAATATATATAGAGGTTTTTTTTTCTTCTGCACTGATTTAATTTTTAATATTAAAGACAACTTTGATTTTAACTATTAAAATTTATCTATGAATGTTGTTAAAGATTCACTCAATTATAGATATTAAAAGTAAAATTTATTTCATTTAATTGAATAAATAAATAATTTCCTTTTTATTATATATTAATTCAAGTATAGATATAAGATATAGTTGTGATTTTAATCTACTGCACTTTATTTATCATCTTCAGTATCAGTTACAAATGCAGATATTAAAAATAACATTAGTTTTAGTCAATAAAGTTTAATTCAATTTATCATTCTACATTGATTCAATGAATGACTTTAAATGGAACTTTGATTTATTAAAACCTAAGTATTAAAAGTAAATTTTGTTACATGTAATAAAATAAATAATTTGTTTTTCTATTTTTTCATAGACTATAATTTAGGGATGCAACAAATCCTAGAGAAGATTTGGATTTGGACCAAAGCATTTGGATTTGAATTCGAAGTTTGGATTTGGATTTGGATTTGAATTCGAGATTTGGATTTGGATTTGGATTTGTATCCTAGCTGTGGAACTTCTGTTTGAATTTGACTTTTCGTTTGCACAAGTCTTACAGATGATTTTGAATTCGCTAATAGGTTTACTGGACATTATTTGATTATTTCTTGTGTTGCAGTAAAGTTGCAATAGAATAACTTAATAGATTGGTTGAAGTCTGTAGGCACCTAAAACCTCCTCAAAATCGACATTTAATGGATTCAATAGCATTATAATAAGTGGTAGATCATCATAAATCACGCTCAAGGCACAAGAATTTTCATAATTCTAAGAAGTATCTGAGTTTGTGTTTGGAAAAGGGCATTTTCACCTTCACCTACATCTTACCAACTATACAACTACGTGCAAATAATTTTAGTCATAATTTTTAAATAAAACTCAGATTTTTTAACATAGTTTCGTAGCTTTTCTAGTGACATTTTCATTCATTGAGGCCTCCCCCTCCCCCAGAAAATCGATCTCAGCCTACGTAGATGCTGTAAAAATGAAAATTTTAAGGTTTGTAGGTACTGACGTGAGGAGGCTGTGGTTAAATTTTCAGCTCGATACTCTGACGTTTGACAGAGATATGAACCAAACAAGGTTCAAAAAATAGCTCATCTCATCTCCTAGACTTCTCTGTGGACCCTCACTATGTATATATACGTATATATATAATTTTTTTTTGTTAGAAAGCTTTTCTCTAGAGCTACCCTACAACATCGCCCCTTTTCTAAAATTTTTAGTTCTTAAGCGAAGAAAAAGGGTGACAAGTTGAATGACTCATAAAAAACCCCCTTTAAAAATGGTGCTTTTCCATAGAGATGGCTTCTTATATAGCAATAAAATGTATTATTTTAAGAAACGGGCCACGAGATAGGCTAGCTCTGAACACGAGCTTTCAAATAAAAAAATATTTGACTTTATATAGTACCGCGATGGAATGTTGTTGGAGGTGCTCCGTCGAACCCACGTTCTAAGAAAAATGAAAAAGATTTTGGTTTTTAAAAAAAAAACCCTGTTTTACGAGTAGTACATCGCGAAAATGATTAAAAATCTTACTCGAAACAAGGCGTCAAAAGGAAATTCATTCTGTTTCTGAAAGATCCAAAGACGGGCTGTCTCTATGCATTTATCTCAATTTCGAAATTTCTGATGAAAACCGGCTTTTTTCAGGGGAGTGAGGCCTTAAGCCAAATCCAAACCCAAATCCAAACATCACTGCCAAATCCAAATCCAAATCCAAATCCAAATATTAGGTTCCAAATCCACACCCAAATCCAAACTTCACTGTCAAATCCAAATCCAAATCCAAACATTACATTCCAAATCCAAATCCAAACCCAAACCAAATCCAAATCTCAAAATCAAATCCAAAGCTTTGGGTTTGTTGCATCCCTACCCAACCCTTTACATTTTACAGCTTTTTCTATGTCTTTGATTTTCATCTTTTTTCAGATATATTTAAAGCAGTTTTTCGACCTAGTCATGTATGGTTTTTGTAGAGAATTTCAAGCGCCATTTTTTAATAAAAAAAGATATTTCAATCAAAGAAAGAATAGTGAAGAAATATTCAAAATACTGAGAGGCTCATTATTCCTGGAACACTCATTATCACCATTACCGAGCTATTCAACAACAATCGAGTCCATTCTATTCCATTTCGAGACGAAGAGTAGATGTTGATATCACAAAATTTTTATTAAAATCAATGGTTAACCACAGGTCTTTAATATAACGTTGATTTAGGTGATTTACTTTTATTAATTTTGTATTAATTTATCTACCAAATTTATATTCTCTTTCTTAAACATAGTATTTTATATTAGATAGCGCTGCGTTTTCTTTAATGACTAAGTCTTTCGATTGATAATTATTTTTGTGGTACCATCTTTAATAAATAATCAAACTCAAAAAACTACACTAAAACAGCCGAACTTGTTGGTACCAGCACCTTGAGTACACTCACAATTAGTAGGTACTGCTATTTTAACTGAAAGTTAAGTTTTCTAAGAGTTAAAATACATTCACATATTGTGTTAAAATTAGTACATATGTGACGATGCTTAACTGTTGCTTTGCTGAGTTTACAGCTTCATCTCTTTAGCTCACGACAAGATTCATGAAGTATACTATTGTCTTTTTGATATGACACTTATTGATCTTGTATAAACATCATTCTGTTTCTAACTGATTCTTTTGCTTAATAAAGTTATATGATAAAGGACATAAAATATAAGAAATTAACTATATAGTTACATATAATGAATAAAAATTTTATTGCTACATAATAATCAAATATAACTGTTTTTCAATGACTACAAAAGATAATAAATAAATGTGAACATCAGATATTTATTTAGTTATTTTTCTTTCTTTCACATAACCTCATCGATCTTTACAAAGTGTAAGTATACAGTGCATAACCTTTTTTTTATTAGACTAAATAATCATTTAAAAATGAATTAGAAAAATATCACCTCTTATTCTTCTTCGATTATTCATTGGTACTATCTCAGCTAATTTCAAATCTGCATGAGAATTTGAATTTAAATAAAATAGTTTATTAAAAATGGTCGAAGTTATACGTTAGTAATTAATTAATCTCTTGATTTTTTCCTCATTTGATATTTCATTATTTATTTAGTATAATAGAAACAGATGATTCATTTGAGAAAGTTAATTTAAAATGAATTATGAAGTGTTGACAAAAGACTTATTTTACTCGATTATGGAATATCACTTTATGAAATCAAACATAAATTAGATAATCTTTATCAAAAACAATTTTTTTCGTATAAATGGAATATCTATGATTCAAAAATAGATAATACACTTGTTTCAATACAACATCGTCCATCAATTATTTATGATTTATATTAAATTAAATCAACTGATTTTGGAAATTTTTATATTAGAGAACATATTAGCAGTCTAGCATTTACAATTAAAAAAGATGGTGATCAAGTATATTTATGTGATCTTAATAGATTGCAAAAATTCATTAGAAATATTTTCATTTACGATTGTTACTATTATAAAAATAAATAAATTTGTAGAACTATAATTTATCTTCTTTAATCAAAGTGTCAAGGATAAAAACATGTAATAATCTGCCGCATACACAAAGGATCAAATGATTATTGACACTATAACAAAAAATAATTGTCTTTTGTGGAATGATTGATTGTAATCATGATCTAATCAACAGAAATTTTATTCTGAATCAAATGAAGAGCAAATATTCGATTGAAATTCAAATATACTTATATTTCGATCGACTCCTGAGGAAAATAGTTTCGTCTAATATTAATAAAATTTAAACCAATCCGTGTTTGAAATAGATAGTTTTAAAAAGAATTAATTTAAAACTTTAATTCACTAATTTAAGTTGTATAAGCCAATATAAGATAGACAACAAGACAACACAAACGATTAAAATATGAATTAAATTAGCATTTGTTTTTAAATTTCATATCGATCTCTTCTAGATTAATTAAAAAGCACCCTTAGACAAAAGCTTGAAAATTAATATCCAATCCATAAATTTTTCGAATCATTCCTATTACTAATTATTCACGATCTTCTTAATAAAATTCTTTAGTATCTCAAATATTCTTATTTCTAAAATGAATAATTCAACAATTTACATTAGAAAAACATTACACCTTAATCGAATATATTGTTTTTTTTTTATCTTTTCCGGATTGCTTAATGATTGGTTATTCTTTTTCCTCTTAACAAAAAACAACCAATTACCCATAACGAATAAATGTCATCTTCACGAATATAACCATATTTAATGATCGACACTTGTCATTTTTCTATATTCATATTAAAGAGCAATATTTTGGTCTATCAACATTTTTCAATGTATCGATCTTCAAATGAAAACAGTATTCAACCACCACAACAACAACAAAAAAGGTATATAACAATTTATTTATTATTATTTAATTATGTTTGAAATTTATATGTAGATTTTGTTCTAATAGTTCTAAACGATTAATAAAAAAAATTGCATTTGATATTGATTCACTATTA
>JAJEKB010006880.1:0-15475 GCA_022393335.1 Macrotrachela quadricornifera | reverse complement strand
GGTCGACCGACCGGCATGAGAGCGGCAGACCGGCTGAGCGGCAGAGCTGCAGAGCGGCCGACCGACCGGCAAAAATTTTAAAATGCTCCCTTATCATTCATTAATCACAAAGCTAGGTAACATTCAATTTTTTATCGCTTAATTTTACAGGCTTAAATGGATTAGTATTTCTAATCTAGAATATTAATCATTACATGTTTTGAGTACTGTCTATTTCCCACATAGTCTCGTCTGATATTGTTTCAGGTAGCTGTCAAATCATAAAATACTGATCGGAAGTAATCAGAATAATGAGGCTAAAAAGATCGTTTATTTTATTATAATATGTAAGTTATCGCCTGAAATAGCCAGATTTCTAAACTCATTTAATCATTATCATCTAAAAGGCCATTGATCCTCATAAAAGATAAAATGAGAGACTTGCGAACAACGCAATCTAGCTCATCAAATTTTTTTAATAATCCTGCCAAATTCGTGAAAAAATCTTCTTTTGTTAGAAGTATTGTGGCGGATCCTCGCCTAAGAAAAAATGTTCTGCTTTGCAGATACGTGACTTTCAAAAATATCAACATCTAAACTCCTCTCCAGCATTTTCATTCTATCAAAACCAATCGAAAATATTTTGTGGAAAAAGCCCACTGAATACTGGCCAATTACTATTATCTCTATGTAACTCATTTCAACAATAGTCTACATTAGATATTTCAATTATACTAATATCGATAATTAAGTATGGCTCTGTATTGTTATATATACGTTTCTTTTCCTCGCACTAAATTGACAAATATACCTTTACAATATCTCCTTAATTTCCTGACAATTTCTGTCCAACTGAAATGTTATTCATAAAATATTTTCATGATCTATACTTGAATACTACTTTTCACAGACATTCAGCAGATTGGACTTCCAGTTAAATCAAATTGGTTCACAAACAGTACAAAGTTTAGCCGCGGCTTTAGAACAAAACAAAGTAATATGAATCACATCAATCTTCTTCTTATTCATCTACACACTCACTTTTTTACACAGACACTCACTACATTGAATCTCCAAGACAATCAAATTGGTCCACAAGGAGCGCAACATTTAGCCGACGCTTTAAAACGAAACAAAGTACAGTAAAACCTCTATTAGTGAACATCCCTTTAAAGTGATCAGCCTGTTATATTGAACATTTTCAACTCCGACCAACTGAATTTTGCTGGTTCTCACTACCTCCTTTATGATCACCTCGATATACTGAATGTGAACGCTTTTTTTCAGTTTTCACCGTGTAAATCAATCCTCGATAATATAAACATAGGCAGCAGGGCCGTAGCCAGGGGGGTTGAATAGGGTGCACGGGCACCCCCCTTGGCCAAAAAAATCCTGCAGGGGTAGGGGTAAAAAAAACACGTATTTTTTTTTTCTGTTGGCGTGCACCCCCTTGAAAAATTCCTGACTACCGACTTGATAGGCAGGTAGCATCTTCTCTTATCTAATAGCTACTTAACATCTCATTAGCTCATTTTATGATGGGTTATAAAAAGAGAAAGAGACGATAGGCACATAATTAATATCATCATCTGTCAATAACGAACTCAATGTTAGAACCACACAGACTACAAAAAAAAAGGAATTAAGCGATTTGATTGGTCTATTTCGATTTAAATTGTCTTTTTTGAGATGGTTTATTCATTAATTCAGTTTTAATTCACTTCATTTCATCTGGTCTGTTTGGAATCTTATTTTTTTTTGTTCGATCATTATTATTTAGTCTTCCAGTGCAGTCTAAATTAACTGACGCACTCCTCGGCTCTTATTCATAAAAGCAAAGACCTATTCGACTTGACTACGTAGCACAACGCTACGCTGATCTAGTTTTGAAAATATTTTTTTGGAGTTTAACAGATTTGAATATCTTGCTATATGGAGTTTTCAACGCTGATCACGAAGTTAACATTTTCTAGAAAAACTTAGCTTTTTGCATCGAAAAACAATTGTTCAAATTTTTTAAAAATCATATTTTTTATTTTCTTGCAAAAAGCTCTTTCAAAAACGTCGAGACACATACTGTTCGATGTAGAATTTACTTGTCTACAAGATAGCATATTTCGTTTTGATTTTAGTCGAAATGGACGATTTCTAGGCTCTTCTAAACTTTCCTACCTACTGCACCTCTAGTGGCCTTGCATGTAGGCGTATCAATTTTGTTCTGGCACAAAAAACGATTACTATACCGAAAAGCTAACCATTACAAAAAATCAAATCATACTAACTGTGTGAAATGCCTCAGAATTGATGGAGAAAAAAACTGTCTTACAGTGTCACGAAAAATGGAACTGTAGTAAATTTGAACAAGTCGTATCACAGATTATTTCAAATATTTGCCTGCTCATGACTAAAAATTTTTAGGAGATAACTTTTTTTTAATATTATAAACAAATGAAGTAAATGTTATGTTAATAAACCATCACAATTCGTCATAAGTAAACAGAAAGATTGATTATATTATGAAAAGTCTCTATTTTTTTAGAGATCCCCTCCCATGTGATCACTCCGTTAATCTGAACGATTTTGTAAGGTACCAATGCTGTTCAGATTAGAGAGGTTTTACTATAATACGAATCATATCAGTCTTCTTCTCATTCATGTATGGGCTCGCTGTTTTACCCAGACACTCAGCACATTGATCTTCCAGCACAGTGAAATTGGCGATAAAGGAACACAATATTTAGCCAATGCTTTGGAGCAGAACAAAGTAATATGAATCACATGAATTTTCTTCTTGTTTACCTATGCACTCGCTGTTTTACACAGACACTCACTACATTGGACCTCATGGGCAATGAAATTAGTGATGAAGGAGCACAACATTTAGCCAGTGCTTTAAAGCAAAACGAAGTAATATAAATCATATCAATCTTCTTCTTATTCATTTATGAACTCACTGTTTTACAAAGACACTCTCTACATTGGCTCTCTCGATCAATCAAATTGGTCCACAAGGAGCACAACATTTAGCCAATGCTTTAAAAAAAAACAAAGTAATAGGAACCACATCAATCCTCTTCTCATTCATGTATTGACTCGCTATTTTGCATAGACACTCACGACATTGGAGCTCATGGGCAATGAAATTGGTGGTGAAGGAGCGCAGCATTTAGGCAGTGCTTTAGAAGAAAACGAAGTAATATGAACCACATCAATTTTCTTCGTATTCATGTATGAACTTGCTGTTTTACACAGGTACTCACCACACTCGGCCTCTCGGGCAGTGCACTACGTTCACAAGGAGCACAAAATTTAGCCAATGCTTTACAGCAGAACAAAGTAATATGAACCACATCAATTTTCTTCTTGTTTACCTATGCACTCGCTGTTTTACACAGACACTCACTACATTGAACCTTCAGTGGAATCAAATTGGTCCACAAGGAGCACAACATTTAGCCAATGTTTCAAAGCAAAACGAAGTAATATAAATCACATCAAACTTCTTCTTATTCATTTATGAACTCTCTGTTTTACACAGACACTCACTACATTGGACCTTCAGTTGAATGAAATTGGTGATAAAGGAGCACAACATTTAGCCAATGCTTTAAAGCAAAACGAAGTAATATAAATCACATCAATCTTCTTGTTATTCATTTATGAACTCACTGTTTTACAAAGACACTCTCTACATTGAAACTCAAATGTAATGAAATTGGTCTACAAGGAGCACAACATTTAGCCAATGCTTTAGAGAAAAACAAAGTAATATGAATCACATAAATTTTCTCCTTGTTTACCTATGCACTTGCTGTTTTACACAGACACTCATGACATTGGACCTCAGGGACAATAAAATTGGTGATGAAAGAGCACAACATTTAGCCAGTGCATTGGAAGAAAACAAAGTAATTTGAATTACATCAATCTTCTTATTATTCATCTTTGCTCTCACCGTTTTACACAGACACTCACTACATTGAGCCTCTATAGGAACAAAATTGGTGATGAAGGAGCACAACATTTAGCCAATGCTTTAGAACAAAACAAAGTAATATGAATCACATAAATTTTCTCCTTGTTTACCTATGCACTCGCTGTTTTACACAGGCACTCATCACATTGGACCTCAGGGACAATAAATTTGGTAATGAAGGAGCACAGTATTTAGCCAGTGCTTTAGAAGAAAACAAAGTAATATGAATCATATTAATCTTTTTCTTAGTCATATATACACTCACTTTTCGGTACAGACCCTCACCCAATTGCTGCTCTCGAATAATACAATCAATTTTGACCTAAAACGGTATATTGAAGAAATCCTCAAAAATAACGCGTCGTTGAAGGAACGGATATGATCGTTCACAAGAAGATTGGCATGTCAGCAATTTAATTTTATAAGTGAACTAAACAGTCTTTCAATTTTATATCTCGATATTTTTTGATCAATCGGATTTATTCTTTTTGTGAGATTCATTTAATAAATGCTAGCGAGAAGTATATGGCGTTGGAGGAGATGAAGTACCCATGTAAACATGAAATGGAAAATAGACGCATACAATCGTAGTTTTATTGTAAACTGTGTCCAGACGCGATAAAAAGCCTGTTCAAGCGCGTCTGAACGCAGTTACAGATAAAATGCGTTTAGACACGGTTTTCTAGGGAACGGCGTTTGCTCGCGGCTAATAAAAACGTTTGCGAGCGTGGTTGCAGTTAAAACGCATTTAGATGCGGTTTTGTATGAAAACGCGTTTAGACATAGGCGAAGAAAGAGTATTTACATGCGTTTCGACACGACTTTATAGAGAATCGGGTCCACATCTGATTGTGAAAAATCATCTGAAAATATCTAAGACAGTCTTACAAGAGTTCATTCGACATAAATGTACTAAGGCATACAGTTTTATTATCTTCAGCGTAGGTGATTGGGCCGACGGATATGAAGAAATTATTAGTTGAAAAGTTTAGATGCTTCATATATAAGAGAAAGAAGCGCGTATCTTGTAAGATTGGATTGTTCGAAACCAACAGATTTTTAGTCCAAACATATAAGGAAGTGAACAGTTTTTTTTTTGAAGGATTTATACTTGGGAAAAAACTTATTTCTTGTTTTGTTGATGAACAACAAATTCTTCTCGTTTTTGTGAGGATGAAATTGATTCAAGAAGATGCTAAATTCTTTTATTTACGCAGAAATAATTTGCATAGCGTGACATATGATACAATCTTCGGCTTTTCAGTATTTTAGTGCATCAGAAACAGAACAGATTTTTTATCTAAGCATCCAGAACATTTTACTCATTAATAGACTTATCTGTGAGCAAAATCTCAGATCGAAATATCATCATTAAATTTTTTTATATGGACTGATACAATGGCTAAAATTTCAGTAGCTACTATATAGTTCTAGACAGAAAGTCCAAGAGAACTTAGTTTCTTTAGAGTTTTCCACACCTCACCGGAATTTATCTTATGAATAGAGTCCCAATTCAAACGTAATTTGACAGTTGAAAACATTTTCTCGTAAGAAGGGCATTTAATTATCAATATTTTTTGTCAAGTATAGACGGAAAGAGAAGAAGGATATCAAAGATACGTGTGCTTCCATCGTTTAGAAGGAAGCACTTATTGATACTATATATTGTTTCCAGTTACGTTTATAAATTCATAAGTTTCAAAGACACACGGTCTTATGTGATTATAAAGATGTATATTAAAAAAGGCTTGTATTTAAATGATCAGTATTTTATTGTGAATGATCAGTATTTTTTTCATCAAATGATCAGTATATTTTGATCAGTAAAAATATGTTTTTTGATTAGTAAATAATTCGAAAGATCAGTAATTAAATCAAAATATGATCAGTATATAAATTGATTCTGATCAGTAGATATTTTTTTTTTTGATCAGTAGATAAATTATTTTTGATCAGTAGATATTTTATTTGATCAGTAATTTTTCAATTTATAACAGTAACAATATTACAAATACAAGTAAGACAAAATCTATTGAATAAGTAAAGCTTTTTTAGCCTTTGAAGGTCGACCTCGACGTCTTTTTTCTCCAATTTGAACGTTTTTTGCAGCAGGTGGTGGTCTACAATAATTTAATCTAATTGCCAATCCGACGATATGTTTACACATGAATTTTTTGAAAAAAGCTGGACAATTGCATTGACCATCTAACCATTTTGTTTCATCGATTGGTAATAAAACACGCCAGATATTAAATGCTTTAACTTTATATCGATCAAAAGAGTACCATTTCATTTTCTTCATATTGTCAATTTCAGTTTTTGAAATATTCAATTCTTCTCCAGCAGGCAAGTAAAACTCGATTTCATTATCCAATTTGTTTGATACAATAGATTTGTTCAATTTAACCCATTGATAACTATTAGTCCATATATCCAATGTAATTGTTTGCTTATCATGAAATTTTTTGAGATCTCGTTCGTACAATTTTGGCCATTTTTCAACAATTTCAAATGTTAAAACTTTGAATCGAGATAATGGAAGACGTTCTCGAAATGTATTTTCATCTTTGGTAACTCTATTAGTCGCTTCCAATGCATTGTTTGTGCTTGGGATTAATTGTCGAACACCTTCATGCCAGCTATTGTGTAAAGTTAGCCATTCATTTTCAAAATATTCCACAAATTATGGTTGTTTCTTCTTCCATTTTCTAATAAACAGATTGGAGGCTTTCATAAACATTTGTTCACTTTGCGCTAATTGTAATGCTTCAACATCTTCTATTAAAGCTTCTTGTTCCATCTTCTCTACCATCGATTCTATCTTCTTTACCACCTTTCGACGCATATGAGCCCAACACATAACCGAATGTTTATCTCCAAAGACCGCTTGAAATCCATTGCGAATTGCATCTGAACCATCAGCAATCAAAACATCTGGATCAATTTCAGGTAAATCGAGTTTTCTTACACCATCTTGAAGAGCACGAAAAACGAATGTGAAATCTTGGGTTTTTTCATTCGAACAAACAGCAATCCCAAGTGAATGAAATTGTCGATCAAGATCCGTTGTTCCAATAACAAGAACAGGAAAACCCTGCCATATCAGCTTATAAGTAGCATCTGCATGAATTTTCTTCGACATAGCAGCAGTGCGTAGAAGTCTTTTTGCTGAAACAAAAAACCGAAACTTGTTCCCATTTTCATCATCATCATCTTCATCAACCACAATATCATTCTCATCACCATCATAAATAATTTCATACGAGACAACAAAACCTGTATTATCTGATTGTGGAATTGATTTACTCGATTCCATGCACCATTGTTCAATTTCACCAAGACTTATATGTGTTGAACCAAATCTTTCTGTTTTCAATGTTCTTAGGAAATTGTTCAATTGACTAATACTTGGTGCTGCAATTCGTCGTTCAAATAATGCTTCGATTATAGCTTTTGGTTTTAATTTTAAATCATAAAATTCTTTTATAACCATTTTTACGTCATTTGGTATTCTTGTACATTTTTCTTGTGTTAAATGATGAGTATAATCTGATGTATCACGAAATAAAATAACTTCTTCATTGGTAGAATTAAACAACAAATAAATGCCGGCATCACATTGTTTTCCACGAAGTTTAACCTTGTTGCAGCGAAAAATCTTCTTTTTTCCTTCAGCTGCTGTATTGGTATAATATTCGCTCCATCCACCTTCTTCAATAATCGCTTGTTCAGCTTCACCAACATTGCTAAATATCTTTTCTTTCGTCCATACCCGTTGTTTCTTCCTTGCTCTTTTCTTATGTTCAACATGAACACTATCATTGATATCTTCTTCGTCAGAAACATATAATGGCACTTCGATGGTTTCAGTTGTAGTTGCCATTTCAAATTCAATCAGATATTATTTTATACAGTAAATAGAATTTCTGTTTAGTTTGATTTTAAAATGAAGTGTTTATATAGGAATAAGTAGAACAATGATCGAGGGTATATCTCATGAAACTAGCTCTTTGTTAAACTAAAAAACAATCATGAAGATATATGTTCATCTATTATATAAGTGTAAGATATCAAATAGATGTAATATATAGAAAGTAGGTTAAGAAGAAACAAAGACAAAAAGTAGGTCAATATATATGTGATAATTGAGGGATGTTATCGAACGACAAATACTAGTAAAAACACTAAAATTTATTGAGCAAACGACATTTTATACTGATATTTTAATTTTAGTATTGATAAATTCATTATTCTACTGATCAAATGAATAATTTACTGATCAAATGAAATATTTACTGATCAATTATTATTCTACTGATAGTTTCATATTTTTCACTGATCATTTGCATTTAATACTGATCAAATTTTACTGATCATTCATAATAAAATACTGATCATTTAATTTGTAGCCATTAAAAAATAGTTTGAATATCTATTAATAATATATTAATAACAAATCATGTATTCAGATTTTGAAGGTTATCTATTTTTTTGTATTTCACCAAAAACGTCAAGCTAAATTACCATATCTAATATTCTACTTATTAGAAATACAAAAATGACTTCACCTCGCTGTCGATTACTAACTAATCAATCAAATGCCATTTTCAAACATTATTTATGCTCATATATAATATTCGACAACTATTGTAGATATATAAAGATATTCTGCATTTCAATTGTTGATGACTTTATTCAATATACTAACATCTGAGTGATTTTACTTAATATAATATTTGATGGAAGGAGAAATTATCGCGTCATATAAACTTATACATTTTAAGCTTTTCACATTCGAAAACAGCAATAAAAAACAGAAATAACTATTACCTCTATCAGATCAATTTTTTCAACTATCTCCTATCAAAAATTGATCTGGCTTGAAAAATATAAAGTGCTCAGCAAGTTTTGGGTCTTTTTTTGTACTTTTCTTTATTATTCGTAATAATAAGTACATTATATGCATTACTCTGTCTTTCCTACATTTATTACACTCGCATTTTAGGGCATGAAAAATGATCACATTGATAAAGGTATTGATGTATTAATAAGAATACTTTAATTTTTGATAAATTTTAGTTTAACAGAAGGTAGTCATTTGAGTTTTTTTTAATCAAAATTAAATATTGTCGAGGCATTTTTGAAATATCGCAATGGATATGTATATATTTTAGAGTAATAAACCAGTATTGAAAATCATTTTCAATACTTTTGTTTCACAACTAGAGATGAGCAAAGTGGTCCTGGTCCCAGTCCCGACGGGACTGGGACCAGGACCAAAATTTTTTTCTTGGTCGGGACCGGTACCAAACTTTTTTCTTGACCAATATCGGAACCAACACTTTCTTACTGAGGATCATAATTTCTACGGATGTATGAGATCTGTGTTGAATACCATTTGTTGCAGTTCATGTGTTATAAATATTCCTCCAAAACATTCTGCAAAAAAGTCACTGAAAGACGATGCAGCAGTATATCTTAGGTATGTATTAAAAACGTCGAAAGGAAAAATGTCGAAAGAAAAAAATGTCGAAAAAAATATCGAATGGAAGAAAGTCGAAAGAAAAAAATATCGAACGAAAAAAAGTCGAACGTAAAAAATAGCGAAAGAAAAAAATGCCGAATTAATAAAGAATTCTGTTAGGTGAAAAACTATAAAATATTTATGTTATTCTATTGAAGAAAAGAGAAATATGTTTATTTTCAATGAGAAATAGGTATTAAAAAAAATTAACTAGTATGTAGATTCACATGTGGTTGAATAATACAAAGTTTATGTTCCATTTGCGATGAGCAATGACAAATTATTCAGCAAATCTTCAACGCCAATATGATTGTCATTGTAACGTGCCATAAGATTATCGATACGCTTTTGAATACGATTAGAAGCACTTGAAATTTGTCGATGTGTACCGCCTGTACTAATTTGCACCAGTAAGTGCTGAAATCGACTTTCTTCAGCAGCAATACATCGAATAAACGACCATATGTTGGCATGAGCTCTCTCGATTCGACGATTTAACCTGTTGTTGAATCCTAAATATAATTTTTCCAGTTAATATTATAAAAAAGAAATATATGTACCTTCACATATATTATTGGTACGATGCGGGCAATTGTGAACGTTCCACATTTCAATTGGTATAGTGTTAAACCAATATTCATCCATATATAAAAAAAAATCACGAAGTTGTTTTTTCACTGCTTGATCGGTGGTTGTACGTAAATTATAAAAAGAACTTTCAACTTCTTGAATTGGCATGAGCGGCAATGCCATTATTTTACGGCAACAACTTCGAACTGATTCATCTTGTGAATAGGCTGTTGCTAAACCGAGATTTTGGATGCGTCGATAAAGACACTGTTGGAAATGAAAATAATATCCAGTATGTTTACTTTCTGGGAACTAAAACAAAAACGTCTTTTTTTATAAATTACAAAATGGTTGATGATTTTACTTCAGCAGATATTGCTGGAATTAAACCGGTTTCAAAATCTGACATAATACGTTCAGGTTTCCATACACAACCCATACATACAGCAACAGTATTTAATTCTTGAAATAATTCTTGGTAAGTCGTTTTCTTTCGATGAGGTAATACAGCAAATACACATGGAAAAGCTGAAAGAAAAAAAATGAAGTTGGTTGTTTGTGAAACACCGTTCATCCTACCACAATCGAATTTCAAACCATGAATAGTAAAAATTTGTTCGAAGAAGGGTGGTGTTGATAGAAATGTTCCATCAAGAAATATCGTAGAACTTTCAAATAATAATTGTAGTTGTCCTGGACTACCGAAAATCAGCATTCGTTTTTTGCGAGTAACTAATTTGTCACAAATTAAGAATTTTTCACCAGACGTTGTGGTTTGATAAACATCAGGAACATCGAATGAATTAGATGTAGGTAATGGTGGTGTAAGTTTTCGTCGTGCTTGATTCAATCCCGATTCTAAAGAAAAGAATATATGACAATACATTTGAAATTTAAAAAATGACAATCATACGTATTTGATAAGCGAGTGGAACACTTGCAAGAATTTCTTTCGAAAATTTTGCTTTCGCAATTTCTTCATCATAAATTTTTTGTATTGGTATAGTCTCATTTACGACACGTTCCTTGAGAATCGTTCGAAATTGTTTGACCTTCAAATTCTCTGGTTCAAGTAAATGATTGTGTTCACCAGTTGCATTTAAAAAATCATTATTTGGATTAGTGTGAACATGAGCTTTACAACGTTCCACTGTGCATTTCCAATAAACTTTTGTTGGAGTTTTTTTATTAATCTTGAATACGAAACAATTATGAACCAATTGAGAATTACGTTTGTTGGAATAAATGAACGATATAGAACTTGTACTTTTGGACATTGGACAGTCGATGTATTCGTAGTTGAAAATACCGCAAAGATATGTTACAACATATAAATGCGATCGATTTATATACTAGTGAAAAGGCACACCTAGATTTTTCTTTGTTTTCTTTATGTTCTCTGTCTATTTGAAATTCTAGAATATTCTTTCATATAATAAAACTTAATCGAGGAAAAGGGTGACTATCGTCCGCGAAACTTATGGGTGAAAATATCGAAAACACAAGAAATAGAAAAGGAAAGAAAAGACATATTGGTCAATAAAGACATCTCCGACTCGTCGACTTATAACATGATCGACATTTTTTTTTTCGATTTGTTTTTCTTCGACATTTTCTCTTTCGGCATTTTTTTTTCGAAGAATTTCTTTCGACGTTTTTTCTTTCGATATTTTTTCTTTCGACGTTTTCATAGTAAATCATATCTTAGCGGTGTGCTGGAGAAATGCCGAAAGGAAAAATATCGAAGGACAAATGTCGAAAGGAAAAATGTCGAAGAGGAAAAATATAGAAAGAGAAAAATGTCGAAAGGAAAAACATCGAAATGGAAAAACATCGAAAGAAAATGTGTTGAAGAGGAAAAATGTCGAAACAGAAAAATATTCAGAAAAGTGCCGTCTCCAATAAATGATAACTCTAATCACCTGTAATTCATTGTTTCTTCTCTTATAATTTCTACTTGTCTACAGTTTAACCAGTAGTAATGGTAATGAGTAATATTTCATATACATTAGCAATTAGCTAAAATGTTTGAACGAAAACAGTTATATAATAAAATTTGTTATGGCCTGTATCTTTTACAGATGCAGTTCATAAAAGTTGTTATCTCTGATTGTATACCTACTATTCTCTTTCGTTCTGCATTGTTTTCTTTTCTTTTCTGTTTTTCATATATGGGTATTTTCCCCTCTTCCCACTTTATATCGATAGATATTTTCCAACACATCGGTTTATCACTTATCGTAGCTAAACGGAAAAAAATGATGCATTATCATTTTTTATTTTTACTCATATTTTATTTCTGTCAGACTCCTATCATTATTTCATATAATAAAGAGTGGTCTTTGCCAGTCAAAACCTCTATAATATATTTATTGTACATTTTTGATATCGATATATTTTTTTCTACATTTTTCCTTTCTATATTTTTCCTCTTCGATATTTTTCTCCTTCTTTTTCTTGACATTTTTCCTTTCTATATTTTTCCCTTTCTACATTTTTCCTTTCGATATTTTTCCGGCCAACCATCTTAGCATCCGATATAACACTTATAGTTCATTTATTGTAAAAGAAATAAAGATCAAATGAATTTCATAAGACAAAAATATACTAATTGAGGAAAAGAACAACGTTTTGATCTAAAAGTACGTTATCATCCTTATCAGAGATGAGCAAAGTGATTTCAGATGAGGATCAGAACAAAAATTCTTTTTAACCGGGACCGAGACCAAAAAAGGCTGGTCCCGCTCATGTCTATTCACAACGAGAATGAAAGATGAAAAGAGTACGTAGTGTTCAATAAAATATGAAAAGCGGATAAGAAATTTTGATACATAACAATATTTTAAATCGTAAACATTACACTTTTATAAATAAAATATCAACGAAAAATTTTTACCCAAAAAAAAGTTGTGAAAATTTTAAAAAAAATTTCTATTTCATATTCATTTTACTATATCAAAGATTTTTTCATACAAGAATATAAATATCAATAATTAATATATTATTAATATATAGAAACCTATCTGTTAACACATCGCTATACAAATAAGATATCAATTCTCGATTTATATAAACTTTTTGTTTAAATCGAGAATAATTATGGTCACATGTAGCTTCATGATAGGTATACTTGCTTCTTAATCGCTAGTTCACTTGTTCTAATCTAACTTCTATCGTTTTAGATATATCAATATTTCAACATTTCGTTCGCCTGTAGTGAGGTAAAGACCACCGTTAGAGGATATCGATGGTGACTCAGATCAAATCTGAGACGAATTAAAGGATTTTTTAAATTTCAAATATTGATCAAACCGCGTCTAAACGCGATGGTTTTACAAAACGCGTTTAGACGCGTATTAGTTTGAAACCGTAATTAAACGCAAGAAATGTTTCATTGGAGACGCGGCCTTAAGCCAAATCGCGTCGAATCGCGATTAGACACAGTTTGGCTTAGAACCGCGACTAAACACAAGAAATGTTTCATCTGAGCTGCGTCTAGATGCAGTCGATTGCTGCGATTCACACACAAACGAACCGCGATTCCAAAGCGTGTCGAGACAAAAAATATTTACATGAGTAGAGAAACAATTGTTTTTTGTCGTGAACGTTTCTTTTTAATAACCGTTGTTGTGCCGATCAGATCGAAATGATATTTATAATAATTCGGATAAATCTCAAGTAAGTATACAGGGCGTTCTGAATGTGATTTAGCAAAAGTTTTTTTCTATATCTTTGCTATTTCGTCAGTTTTATATACAACTGTTTCGTAAATTATAGATGAATGAATACACTAAGTTTTTATTTATTCTAGCGCTCTTCGATACTAACATGGAGAAGCATCACCTTGAATCGAAGTAGAAAAAATTTTCCTTTTTTTCATATGTCCAGGGAAATATTGTGTTATTTTTCTTTAATTATTTCGACTATCTGTAGTAATTGTCTGTAAATTTTCCTTTACATAAAAAGTTGTAAAAAAAATTTCAATATATATATGTATATATATATTTGCAGAATTCCGCAAACTCTATTTAACTATATGAAAATAAGAATTAAAACATTTTGCCTAATTTTTCAATAAATTGCATCTGAGAAAGAAAACAAATGTTTTGCATTGGGGATGATTTTGCATAATAGTATCGAATATCGCTCGAACAAATAAGAAATCATTATATTCACCGACAATTTTTAAAAAAATATCAATAAAGTTAAATGAAATAGCAAAGATATACTAAAACATTTTTGTTAAATGAATTTCCGGACATCGTGTATATAGTCTGAAAACTGTCTACACTTTGTTTGAAAGCAGTTATGGTAGAAAATATCATCTTTCAAAATCGACGAAGGGCTTATTTATGTACAAAAAGGATATTCGCTTGCAGGTGTTTGCATTGTACAATATTGACATTATTTAACCCTTTGGGGGCGGACTTTTTTCTCATAAAAAAGTGAAATTATGTTGCAAAAACTAATTATATTTTACAAGTTATTAATGATCGTAATTATCGGTGGTAGAGTTCATTTCAAAGATGTAGCTAGTTTATTTTGAAATGAAAGAAAACACGCGAGAAGATAGAAAAAACTCGAATTTTATCGATGTATGAAATTCTTCGAAACAGCCAATTACACAAAGACCTACATCACAATCCTTACACATATAACGTGAATCCATCCTCTTTTTAGGTCGTCTACAACTATGTGCACATACAACACATTGTCTCTGGAATTTCTTCTTACTGTTGTTTGAGATACAAGAGAAGGAAAATGTCTATCAGTGAGTCGAGTTAGTTTGTAGTCACTCAGAGAACGTCCAATTGTGGGATGTGGAGTATGATAGCTTTGTAAAATTTTACGTATAAGTTGCAACCGATAGTCTGCTAATTCAGGCCTCTTTCCAGTGTTTATTTTATAAAGTAAATAGGAATCAAATACTGCTAAATCAAGCAAATGAAAAATTAGTTTTCTATACGATTTTACAGATATTCTTATACATTGAGAAAAATTGATTTGCATGTAAACCTTGTCAATTGCTCTTCTCTTAGAATTGTAATCTATTATCGAAATCGGTTTTGGAATTCGTGTTTCAGTTTTTCCGGCAAATTTTGTATGGGGCCGATGAATAGTAGATAGCATTGTAAATTAGGGGTGGGTCACTTTACTTAATTCAACTCAATTAAGTCACTTAATTAAAGCATTTTACTTAACACTTAATTTTAAAATTAAGCTTTTTTGACTTAACGCTTAATTCTGCAGAAAATTAAGTAATTAAGTTATAATTATGTCTAGGACAGATTATTTATGGAAACTAAACAAATCTATGGGATGCCCTTGGGTCCTGAAACTATTCTTCTATACGCATATTCTTGGGTCCCCATTTACTATCGGGTGGCCCAAAAGTAAGTAAACAAAGAAATAGTTTTTTGATTTTT
>JAJEKB010006877.1:0-14727 GCA_022393335.1 Macrotrachela quadricornifera | reverse complement strand
AGATTTTTGGCCAAATACAATTGAACAATGTATTATAGAACATACTTCTGATCTACATCAATATAATAATACATATGAAAAACAAAATTTTGAAATAATAACAAATAATTCCAAGTTATTATCTATAATATATTCAGAAATGGATAAATATAAAGAGGTAAAAGATTTTCTTATATTCAATATTTAACTATTCTCTTCTATTTTATTTTTAGTCATTTTTTGTTATACATCTTCATAATGAATTAACAACTCATCCAACAAATAATGATAATAATAATCGAATTCATTATGATTTAATGAATACAAGACATACATTTTTAAATTTTACTGCTAATCAAAATTATGAATTTTCTTCATTACGTCATGCGAAATATTCAACTATGGCAATATTATATGAATTATTTACATCAACAATAACAAATCAGTTTACATATTCTTGTAATAAATGTTTAAAACAATGTCAAATTTGTTATTATTGTACAGTATGCGAAGATTTTGATTTATGTGATAAATGTTATCATATCGAATTAAAACATGAACATAATATGGAACGTCGAGATTAAAAACACTAATACGAATTATATTATATTAAATCAATTTATTTTGTTCTTTTTTTTTCTTCTCATATTAATAGAAAAAAATCTATTGAATTTATTTGAAATAGACTTTACACAAACACTTTTTGTTAAAACAGTGAGCATTGATAAATGAATTAAAAGTGATTCATTATCGAGATGATTTCTATTCTTGTTATTATTCAATTTTTATCTCTTGATGATCGAAATTCTTTATTTCATGAAAGATCATAATTAATCTCTTATTCTATAAGAAAACAAACTCTTAAATATAGATGAAAATGATAAACAATATAAATAAGAGAGAAATTATATATTTGCGGAATTAATCTAGATTTCATGTAGAGCAAATGACGGCTGGTAACAGATTGTACAGCAATGAAAATAATTGTCGGAGCACTAATTTTTAGTCGATACTCTGTTAAGTAGCAACATTATATATGTATCACCTCTTTCTCTTTCTCTATATCATTGTTGTGATGTCACTATATATATGTATATACCACGTATATCTTCTTTCACTCTCTCACTCACATGACGTCATGTATTCTCCTATCACGTCATATGGTTCTTCTATCCCTTTATTGTGAATCTAATTCAACACCTATATATATATATAGCTGTTCATTTGTACAATAAAAGATGTTCATACATTTATGATATAATTGAAAACAACTCTCTTATCTGATAATAAAACTGGTTAGTGGTTCGACTACCTTACAATACACATAGATATGTTTGTATAATCGTAAGAGTGCGGACAGAGTAATACATCTAAATTGCTACAGGTGTAGATATATGCCCATGAGGATACAAGTTTAGAGATATATTAATCTAGATATAAGCAATGTAATATGACATCGCAGTGTAGCTAGAGGGATCCAGCTTCCTATAGAGACAGTGATAAAACCATAAGGTATAGGATAAATGATATATCTGTAAACCTGTGGATAGAGAATCAGTGATTGATTTTATCATTGGGTTCCTCGACCTAGAATATAGAATAGTAATGATACAAATCCGACATGATCCTTTCGCATTACTGGTGTTTCGTTACAGGATCTGAGGTCTTGTTGGATCTGTTGATCGGAACATTTGGACTCTATGTATCGGATCCGATACGATCCAAACGTCGAAATTCTTCGATCTGCGTACATATCATTTTCTAACAAACGTTTTGCAAGAGAAATAATGGTAAAGAAATTGTCAGTTATGACGTTTCGATAACATTCAACAAGATCATCCAATGAATTCATTACTACTGTTTGAAGATGTCCGAGACCTGTCATGGATCCTGTTGGCCAGCATAGATCACGAAATTTCAGGTGTATTTATTATCTCACCACGGTATCATAGTTTCGTCGATGGTCAAAACTGAGCCAAACATATATACTAACGAAAATCTAGCTTTCGAGATATATAAGATTGTTTTCAACTTGAATAACCTATCTTGGTTCGAATAATCGGCCATCCGTTCAACTGACTGCTACTCCAGTAACGGCTTAATCTCGACATTTGTACCAATCCCATTTCGATGGTAATACCAAAGAATTTGAGCATTTCTTCATTAGTGATTGATTTCCATTCACGATATTTTCATCGTCTGCTTGATCTCATGGGCTTGCAAGTATTGCTCCGCATACCGATTAATTCCACAAATCATAAGATTAATAATTTTATCTGTAATGAAATGTCAATAACAATCGATAGGATTGACGATATTATATTTCGAAGCAGAAGTTACTTCTTCAACGAGTCCATAATCTTCCATGAATTCTAGATCCGATTCTGTTTCGATTTCTTCGAACGACATGTGAACGATTACCAAAGTTCGGCTACTTTTATATGTAAAATCAGAAAAAACAAGAACAAGTAGGAAAGCACTGGAAATTTCACTCTGACTCATGATATGTCATGATATGAAGAAGAGAGCGATGAATCATCCGTGGGCGATAATGAAAAGGTCACTACATGTATTTATTAAAAGTTAACTATTGACAGAAATGGACACTTCGAAGACTTTCTTTATGAAAATTGAATCGTGATGAATGTGTTAATCAATAGGAAATTCTAGGCATCAATTCTACCGACTCTAGTGAGGATGAGAAACAACTTTTAAGATTTGTCGGGCTCATTTTTGTCTGTGCAGAGGAATAAGATATCTTAGTTTTACATATTATTTGTTTTTTTATTGCGTGGTGAACTATAGGTGACTGTAATAATTGTCTTACGAAAAAATATCTGAGTAATCTTGAGGGTGAGGAAATATTCCCGACGAAATGCCGTAATACTTTTGACAATATTGTCTTATCGTGTGACTCAGATGACGATGACGCATCAAAGTGACGTGGAAAGATAAGTCATCATGAAATAGGTGAGCGAATATAAACGATTTGCATCGTTTGATATTTGTGAGCATACCAACGTCTTCAGAAGAAGAAAATCGTCTGTCATTATGCAATATTATAATGCCATATCTTAATATTCATTCATTACTTATTTATGATATAGAAGAATCTTTAAATGAATACTGTCAATTATATTATCCACTATTATATAAATGTGTTGTTCTTGATGATAATATGGTAGATGGACACATTATAAATTGTGAAGATAATCAAGAACGAAAAGTATTTAACGTGAATTAAGAACAGATGAAAGTATATTCAAATATCTTGATGATAACTCTTCTATTGAAGATTTATTTCCATATGATATGACAAAAATCGATTCATTACCTCTTATTTTTATACATCAAATTCATTTTCAAGATGGAACTATATTATCATTTGGTTGCCATCATTATTTATCCAATGATTATGGATTTTGCATGTTGGGACAACGTTTTTCAATGTGATTGAATGCGAGAAAAATCACTTTTATTCGATCATAATCGATCGAATTTAAAACGTTTAGCTACTTCATCTCGTACTAAAATTTGATCCTCCTGAAATGAGTACAAGTGAATCTATTTATCCTCTATGTAATTTATCTCCAATTGAAACAGCTATCAAACGTTATACAAAAACATATTTATTTGAAAAATTCAAAATCACAAATAGAAATGCAAATATTTCTATCAGTGAAATCGTTTCTCCTAGGACACCCAAATATATCCATCCACCAGTATTAACCATGAGTGCGATGCATGCAGAAATGAAACGTCTCTTTTTTAATTAAATAATGACGTCAATCGGTTATGTAAGAAAATTATATAAGCAAGCAATTACATGTATATACTTACATCAATCTTCGTAAGAATAAGAAAGAAAAAAACATACGAAAGCTTTTATCAGTGACAGATGTATACCATTACTAGAATGAATAAAAGGGCGAGTGTACTGAAAAAAAACAGGAGTGTCAAACTTGAAAGTTGAATTCAACTATCGGTACAAGGGTATCCCGAATGATGCTCCCCAGACATTTACTCTCGAAGGACAGTTGCTCCCGGGAGGGTGAGGGTGAGGGTGATTTCACGGATGAGGAACTTTTTACATAATTTCATCATTTTTTAGCTGGTTTTTGAGTACTGGTACTTTTAACTAAGAGCTCTGAGGAAGATAATATCACGAAAGCAAGTGTTTTGAGAGTAAATGTTCACAGAGAAAATATCATTGAGGAGCAATTGTCACTGGAGAGCATCATTCATGGATTCCAGTACAAGTATTCAAGTTATTCGATAGCAACAGCTAATGAGAGGCTTTGGTGTGTACGCAGAGACGAACATAGATCGCAACACGATATGAAAAGTGAATTGCACGGGGTAATCTGTTTTGCTCTCACATCTATGGGCTTCCTTAAGATTTTTGCCCTAACCCTTCCTTTCTCCTTGAGAGACTCTTATAGATCTTTTGACTATTTTGATATATACACGAATATTTATCCTTATAGCGCCTTTGTTATTCCCAATGTTTTTTTTTCAGATTTTATTAATTGAAGAATTTTATAATAAAATAAAAATTTAATATCCACAATGAAATTATTGGCACTATTTGTTCTGCATAAAGAAGATGATAAAAAAGTGAAAATACTTCAGAATGAATTTAATCTTGAAAGTTTTAGTTATTTTGAACGTCGTCAGTAAGATTCTGTTGAATGATTTTAATTTCATATTAAATTATGATTATTTTTCTTTTAAAGTGTTAAGCAAATACTTGTCTTCGCAGTCCGAACAGTTACCGAACGTACACCTTTAAATACAAGACAATCAGTTAAAATTGATGAAGAACTTAAAGGTAAGAAAAAAGTACATGATTGTTATATTCAAGTAAAAACTTTTATTCTTAGCTATGGTTCATCTTTATGTTCGTTCCGATGGTTTAGCATCAGCTGTTTTTTCCGATAGTGAATATCCACAACGAGTAGCATATGCTCTTCTTAGTAAAGTAAGCATTTGTTATTTATTTTATTTCATATTTGTTTTTTGTTGAATATTTAAGACTATGGATGATTTTACTAGAACATATCCATCTGATACATGGGCAAATATGAATGAATAGTAAGTTAAATTTATTATTAAAAAATTCCATATTTATTAACTTTATTAGTGCAAGTAAAATGGAAACAATGGCTAAGACATTGAAAGAATATCAGGTTAAGTATATATATATTTTTAAATAAATAAATAGTAATTTGAATTATTTAGAATCCACAAGAAGCTGATCCATTAATGAATCTTCAAAAGACTCTTGATGATACAAAAGGAATTATGGTTAGTTTGTTTTTATTTTAATCTATTTCGATAAGAAATCGGATGAAGTGTAAATGCATTCTTTTACTTTGACTTATTATTTATATATGAAAATCTAAAGTATTTTAATCTTTTCAAAACTAAAAAGATTTTAAATTTTGCGTCAATAAGAAAACTAAATACATTTATATTTAGTTTGATATATGATGATCTACCCGTTTGTTTTCCTTTTATTTTTAGGTAAATACATTGGTTAATATTCTTGATCGTAGTGAAAAACTTGATGATTTAGTAGCACGATCAAATGATTTAGGTATTGAGACAAAAATATTTTTTGAGCAGGTACAAATATATTATTTAGTTTTTATTTAATTCTATGAATTTATTATTTTTTAGGCTAAACAAAAGAACCGATGTTGTACTCTAATCTAATTATCTATTTCTATATTATCTTTATTTTAATGTAACATTAACACATTTTTTCTCTTTTCTTTTCTTTATTTTGCATAAAATTTAATATAAAAAATCACACATTCGTTTTTTTAATAGATGCGCATAGTTTTGGTTAAAATTGAACACCTTATTTATTCATATGAGTGTATCGATGAACTCAGGGCAATCTAAAAGTAGTGGTTAGGTGGAAACTATCGGATCCCTTATGTACTCATAACATCATTGACTAGAAAAAAAAATTAAACAAAAGTACGAGACAAACGTTTATGTACAAGAATTTATGAAATTTTAATTGCAATTTAAAAGTAATAAGATGATTACACCTGATAAATATAAACAGATGAAATCTGACACTGGCTCAACAACACTAGAGGCTTAGTTTTTAAATAAAACACAAAGATTACGATTATTATTTAGATCTATCTTATCAATCTACAATTTCGATAATTGCAGTATAGCAAAATATTTAGCAGTATTACTAAAACCTGCAGGTTTCACTGTATTCATCATTTGATTTTGGAAATATCATTAAAGAAAATAAGGACTTTCTATCCTTATTCATTTATACATGGATAAATTAGAAGCGAATATAGAGAAGTTTAAAAGAAAAGGCTATCTAGTTTTTATCGATATGTTGATGATGTTTTCATAGTATTAAACAGAACACAAAAATATATTGTCTTTTTTACATGTTATAATAGAGAGAAAAATTCAGAATTAATCATTTATGTTTAGAAAATGGCAACATACCCTCAACCTGCAAGAGGACTATTAACTAGAAAAGAATCGACGTTAATACAAGGCATTAGCATGTCACGAATAAAATTTATTGATTCTATCTTTACAAAAAAGACATTCGATTCAACAGAACGTATTTTTCTTGATTACTCTACAAAATAAAAATTTTATACAATAAACAAATACATAGGACAAAATAGAATGAGTAAATCAAAGATCTATATCGCTCAATAGAGACTTAAACTATTCTAAACTTTTCTGATGAGTTCTTTTAGCAATGATGAAACGATCGTCGTAAGAAGCTTGGAATGTTCTGGTTAACTTACCATGACGAGGTGTGTCCTTTTGGATAACGGATGTCTTCAGTTTTGTGAGGATGAAGCATAGTATTATTCGTGTACATCTGAGGTTTCCGAACAATAATGGAGAACAAGAAAAGACTAGAAAATAAGGGGATGTGTGGGCTTTTGGGTCACCAATCTCTTCAGTATTGTAAGGATGAAATATGATGTTGTTCGTGAATATTGAAGGATTTTGAGTGTGTTCTTTGATTCACCTCTCCTCCCTCATTTTTTTAGTCTTCTCTTATGCGGCACTATTGTTCAGAAGAAACAGTATGTTGTTTGAGGCGAATTGTAGGGTATCCTCGAAAATCTCAGATGTATGTGAACAACATCATGCTTCACCCTCACAATAGCGAAGAAATTGATAGTCCAAAATACAGTGCCTCTTCATCCCTCTTTGCTCTCTGGTTTCCGACTGGATCTGAGGAATTCAGGTAACCAAATGACGAAGTAACGAAATGACCAAGACCGGATGAGTTAATAATCGCTTGTCGCGACTCGTTGCGGTTACGGCAAACTTTCCAAAACTCACAGTATTATATATATTCACATATATACATCTTTTCTCTTTCTTTCATTTCCGTTGTATGTTCATGGTATTTTCCTACTATTCTTTTCTCCCTTAATTTCGTTCACAAGTACTGGTTTATTCCATGATCCTTTTTGGATATTTGTTCTCTTAGTCATCTTCTTAAGATTTTCTCGATATCTTCTGTATGTAATGTTATGGCTTTTTTTCCCCTCACGCGCTCTCATACATACGTTAATCTGACAGTGACATTCTAACTATCAGATGGGTTTTTAATTGATCGATGTTTATATTTGATATAATCGAGATTAACTTCTGTAAGGTTTTATTCATTTTCTTTACATCATGTTACACTTCACCAGTTTTGAACGTAATAAACCTGTCCTCAATTATAATGGTCATCAATATACGTTTGAAAGAAAAGGAATTACAACAAATGAATGGCGATGTCGTCAAAGAACATACTCGAGTACATTATCACTCAATTCAGATAATACTATCGTTATTCGACCACCTTCAGCTTATTCATGTCCATCTTTTCATGCAAGTAAACAAATCATTGATGAAACTATAGGGAGAATGAAAAAATGTACACGAGAAGAGGCAACGACTATTCCAAAGATATATACAGAAGAATTTGTTCGTACACGCATTGCAAATCCCAGTATGGTAACTGACTTTTTATATGTAAATCTTTGTAGTATTGATTCAGCACTTTATCGTCAAAGAGCTCTAAATTTTCCTCGTTTACCAACTGGTTTACTTCACTTTAAAGTACCTTATGAGTGGATTCTTGGATTACATGCTGAACCTTTTTTTGCTAATCGATGAATTCTATAAGTCTATCTTTAGAATAGTATCTACTCCTATTTTACAACTTTAATAATTTAGATGGTTAAAAATAATAAAGAGAGAATATTTATGTTTGGTACCGACTGGTCGTTATCATTTCTTTCGATGTGTTCTCAGTGGCATTCTGACGGTACATTTGATATACGACCACTTCTATTCGAACAAGTTTATGTAGTCTGCGAATATAATGAAGGATTCATGATTCCTTGTATTTATACACTTAGCACCAAAAAAAGATGAATTAACGTATTCGAAAATTTTTTATAGTATTGTTAAACTTGCTGTAGATCGTCAAAGTGTTACTATGAAACTATCTCATTTGTCTTGTGATTTTGAATTTGCAGCCATTAAGGGTTTTAAAAAAAAATTTTCTGAAACTCAAGTACATTAGATTCTTCTAATGAAGTAATAAATGATTAATTAAAATAGGAAAAATATTACTCGAAGATTAACGATAACCCTAGTCAATATACTGAGCCAAGAGTATTTGAAAAAGCCTTGCTATTAGTATGTCCTAAAAACTTGAGGGTACTAAAGTATCTTAAAGCACTTTTAGGTGCACTAAGCGACCACCCTACTGAAAAATGTATTGGAAATGGGTACTTAAAGGTATGATCAAATATTCAAATGAGTACTGTTGCACAGTATTTTTAGATTCCGTGTTGCCATAATTGCAGTATGTTGATGATCGAATCTAATCTTTGACTTTTTTCATTTTTGTTTCTCTCGAAGAAATTTATGACACTTTTTCCATTTTATTTTATTTAACTTTTCCAATGCTAAAACTCAACCAGGTCAAATGTCAGAATCTGATCAGACTTGAGTTGACTATTGAATAGACAAAAATAATCGATATGTTACACAGAATGTGTCTACCTTCTATTGCTAAGAATTCACTATCAGTAAGAAGAAAAAGATAAGTTCCTTTTAACTAACAAATATAGGTCTTCTATTGTTATGAAGCTACTCCTAGTAGTATTGGAAATATTGTACAGATATCTTTTGTGATAGTATTTATCAGATCTATCCATGGTACTCATTTTGATTTAATAAAACCATCGCTTATCATAGGATAAGTATTTTTTATATTGGAATAGATCAAAGAATGAAAAATTTATGGATATAAACGCTAAAAGATTCAACTTTTTGTAGTACAAATGGACTGCTTTTGATTAAAATAACCTTTTAATCACTTTCAATAAAAAATTTTAAAAAAGTTACTCTTTTCGTTGTTTATGACAACTATCAATCCGAGCATCAGGATGCGTACGTATGGCGACTAGATATTCACGTTAATAACAGATAAGTCAATTCTAAAGCAAAGACTAGACAGAACTAGTCAATATGACTAAAAGAAAAGACTAATCATGTAACTCGTCTTTTGCTTATTTGGAAACGAAGAAGAAAATTTTTCATTAAATTCCAAATATATATGTATGTAATTCGATATATTAAAATCTTGCTGTCAAAAGTGTATAAGATTTTTCTAATCATCAAATTATGCGAAAAAAAAGATACGTTGTTGAATTTATTACGTATGACATTTATATTAAAAGCATTATTCAGACTTCTATCATATTTATTTCGAACCTTACCATGATAACCCACAAAACGATTCTCTTCAAATAGAAAGCAACTTTTTAAAAGCTGAAATATGTGAATCAAAGTTTGAGAAGCAATTATTATTTTATCTATTTGTAATAATTAATATAATTCTGCAGTATTGTGTGTTACAATATTGTCAGTTCCACCAGTGATTAAAACTTTTCCATTCTTTAATACGTATGCTGCATGAAATATTCGTCCACTATTCATATTGCCTGTTACTGTCCATATTCCTATTGATGGATCATACAATTCAGCATTATATAAATTCATATCAATTCCTCCACCAGTAACTAACACTTTTCCATTTGTTAGTACAGATGCTGTATGATCATATCGTCCATTATGCATAGTACTATCTACCATCCATCTTTCTGTAGATGGATCATACAGTTCAGCAGTATTCAATATATTAAAATTACTCAAACCTCCAACAACTAATACTTTTCCATTAGGTAATACCGATGCTGAATGTCCGAATCGACCAATATTCATGCTACCAGTTCTATTCCATGTTCCTGTTGATGGATCATATAATTCAGCACTGTTTAAATATGTAACATTGATTTTTCCGCCAGTAATTAATATTTTTCCATTTGTTAACACTGATGCTGTATGCCAAAGCCGTGCATCACGCGTACTATCAGTTATTGACCATACACCTGTTGATGGATCATATAATTCAGAAGTGTTTAAAATTCTATCTTTATCATATCCACCAACAATCAATACTTTTCCAGTTAATAATTCAGATGATGTATGTCCATATCGTGCATTATTCATTCTGCCAGTACTTGACCATCCTAAATAAGAATACTTAGAAATATTATCTTTGTGAATTTCATGTTATTACTTGATAGACATAAATATGTCCATGATAATGGCAGACATACTGCTTTAGGCGAACAACACGTATCAATAATACACACGGACATATTTGATGTACAAGTATATGTAATGTTATTACATGCTTCTAAAACTGAACATAGAATACCAGGTGCACAAATGCCTTTATTCATATATGTACGATAATTAAAACAAGGTGTTGGTGGTAAACGTCAATTATCACTATTGGAAGGGTTATCACAATGTGGTAAAGAACAATTTAATGTTGAGTTCCATGCGGAATGAAATGTTCGAGATAATGTAAATTTTAGTGCAAAATTATCAGCATTACAAGAATAATTTGGTGTTTCTATTATTTGACCTAGAAATAAATTATTATGATAGTATATACAATTCAATAAAAAACAAAATTAATTAACAAACCTTTTATTATTAAGATAAAGAGGATTAAAGACAAGATTATTAATATTTGTCTCATTTCTATTTCTGATCAATAATCTAAATAAAGATCAAGTAAACGTATAGTTGTTCTTTCTATCCTTTTATTCATTATATTTCTTATAAAATTAGGATTAACAATTTATATCCCAAATCTAATATCATAAGATTTTATATTGAAGCTATAATACAATAATCGTTATTTCTCCTTTCCTTTTAATCGTATAAATAGAAAGAAAAAACATAAAAAATACTGAATAGCTTTAATGTATTTTTCATCAGTTTCTTTTTATAATATTATCTTAATGTATATGTGATCGAATTGTATTAACCGTAACAATGAAAAATACATTAATAATTTGAAAATTATAGTCCTTGATAAAAATATTTTAAATATAGAATCTTGGGAATGGAGTGAAGATCATAAAATGGCATAGAGCAAATTAATTTTACTCCGTATATCTGAGAAGCTATAGAAGTAATTCTTTGAGTTGTAACATATGTAGAAAATCACGATAATATTCCTGTTCACATATGGCCTTCAAGCCTTTTCTCGTTATATTCTATGTATCCTCAATATTCTGAAGCTTATAATACATATCTTCGTCTCCGAAATTCTATCAAGGTACCCTCACACATTTCAAGTTTGTCTTGGCACTACATTCTTTGTTTATATTTGAATTTGTAAGGTTATTACTCAGCAGCTTCAGAGCTGAAAAAATGAATGCCATCATCCGTATAACTTCCCAGAAGTAGTAGAATAAAATTGTATATAGTTCTAAGTATTGAGAATTTTATCGTAATTACTTTTTTCTGTTTTATTTACTGAGAGAAATAGCTTTCTCCCATCATTAACACACTGAGATTTATGACGTTCGTTTATATTCTAACAATGAATTGTATAAAATGAACTGTTTTAGAGATGTATTTCTTCCTACTGATCTTCACCAGAAATCATATTTGCAAGTTTCTCAATGTCTCGAAAATATCAGACAGTATCGAGTCCGGATAATTCCAACAGTCGAATCCAATTGGAATTTAGAATCACTTCCATACTTTCTAGCCATCAAATTTGGTTGATGAAATACGTCAACTTTTTCGATAGAATTTGATAATAAAATTATTTAATCTGGATATTCGCATCCTTAGATATATTCATGCTATCGAGATTCAACAATTACTATGATAACAGATTTTGTAATGATTTCGACACGATTCTGTCAGAAATTGACCAAGAAATCATAAGAAATTCGCCGTATCCCATCAATTCTGGTCACTTCAAGAGTTCCAAATCATTGTTTAGGATACTTTTCACTGAGAAAAATACTTCGAGATGAAACTATACGTAACACAATCAATGAAAACACTATTTTTTATTGATAAAATAAATATGAAAAATTAGTCAAATTATTTGGGTGAAGTAGTTATTGTTTTTGATAAACAATAGTATATACTATGATTGGATTTAGTTAGATTTAATATATAGTCTTCACGAATACCATAATCCTGATGCTTAAGATATGTATAATTCTTTTGAATCACACCAGATGAAATACCACAATTAATTAAAGATTTAACAGCAGTTATTAATGATTGAGACAATGGAGTTGAAGTATAATCACCGATAATACCGATACCTTAATAAAAAAAATTTAAAATATTCTACTTTCTAAATTTTTAAAATATATATATACCAATTGCTTTTGAATTATAACCTTTACAATGTGCACCCACATGTTTCCATCCTCTACCTTCATATATATGACCATCATCACCTACTAAAAAATTAAAACCAATATCATCCCATTTTTGTGTATTCATATGATATCTTTGCACTTCTTTTATTATTGATATACAAGAATTTTGACTTTTACATCGTGTAGTGGCTGTATGAAGCGTAGCAACATAAGGAACAGGTGTTGATAGCATAGTATAATTTTTTTTTGGTTCAGTAGCATTCCAAACAGATCGTTTTATAATTGTTGGACAACTACCTTCAAACCAATGTAAAGAAGATAATATATTTCTTTTTCGATTTCTTTATGATATTGCTCTTTGTTATCATAAGTCTATGATTGATTATTCATTTCGAAACAAAATCAAATATTCAATTTATTTAGACTGAAATATATATAAAATGTAATACCTTTTGGTGTTCTTGAATTTTGAGTTCGTATTCCATTAAGTATACTAAAAATTATAACCATAATCAAACTTGAAATAAGAAGTATTGCAATACTAATACACAAATATTGTGATGTAGTAATATTTCTTTTTTTCTTTGTCTGATTTCGAAGATTTGTTGGTTGTTTTGCTAAAGAATCCATATACATCTTATATATTTTTTCAAAAATTTTATCTTTTTCTTTATTAACAAGAAAGAAACACTAAAAAAATTATTAATATGGTCGGTTAGTATTGTATTCATGAGTTCCTTTGTGTGTTGTCTAAAATCCGTTTTACAAAAGGACAAAGTTTTTCTTTCAAAATAATTGAAAGTTAGGCATCAGCCACAATACATCAACAAACGCAAAACAAAATGAAAGTTCTTCTAATCCTGCCTAAATACTATCCTTCATTGTTTTTAGGATATTAGAACATACATATTGCGCAGTGTATAGAGGCAAAATAAATACTAGAGGCACACGATATTTCATAAAAGTGTTCATGATATATCTAAATTTCATTTTATTCTCGCAATAACTCAAGAACGAAACGAGCTAGAGACTTGCAGTTTTCACCATTAGACTTCAAACATTACTACGTACATAGCCATGCTAGATTTGATTGTCTGATAGGGCAAAGTGTGCTCTTGCGTTTCGTCATAGTGTTATAAGAACCCCATTGAGATCCTTGATTTCGAGCAATAGACGCACAATCGGTCAGAAATATATTGCGATAGGCATAGTTCATCGTTCTAATTCTAGTGGTGATTACAATTTTTTAATTTGAATCAATTCAGAATGTCAAGCAAGGGGATTTTACTTCTAGCATAGACTGTGTTTAGCTTTCAAGATTGGTCAAATCTAAAAACTGTTATCACTACTAGAATCAACATGATGAATTACTCCTATCGCGCGATATTTTTTTGAGGATCGGTCTTGTGTTGATCACAAGAGCACACTTTACCCTACTAAACAATCATGTCCCCTTTGAATTCTATCGAGAAACGATCTGATTGGTCAATAGATGGATCAATCAAATTTAACATGGGTATATGTCGAATAATGTTTGAAGTTTAATGGTGAAAATCACAGGTCTCTAGCTCATTTCATTCTTGAATTATTGCAAGAATACTCACGGTCATCTTTTTTTTTTGGATAGACAGTACTTACTTTTCCCTTTATTATCATTTATTTGTTCATAATCGTCACATTCTTCTAATTCAATTTCAACTAATACCGGTGGATCAAATTTTGGATCATTTTCAACTATATCTTTAATTTGAAATACTGAAAATGGTAATATTAATACTTCTTTTTCTGCATTTATCATTGACATATGTTCAATATTAATAGCTGTTTGACTTTGTTTAATTGTATATTTTAATAAAACAGGTATTTCTTTTAAACAATTATAATCAAGATTTAGTTGATTATTATCAGCAAACATTTGAGCAACTGAACGATTTTTTGATGTTGATATAAATGATTTATT
>JAJEKB010006876.1:0-15070 GCA_022393335.1 Macrotrachela quadricornifera | reverse complement strand
CATTATTATGATATTAGATAAGTAGTGATCAAATAGCATAGAAAGATTGAGCTTTTTTCTCTATTAGACTATATGGAAAGCAAATTACTTAAAGCTTATGATAAGGCATTAAGGTATCACTCTACGAACTTTTGGTCAACCCTAAGTACTTGATATCAATTGCAAGAGAAGTATTTCAAATATGCATTATTTTTCTGCTGCGATAGTGTAGTCGAAGCGGAAAACAAATGAGTCACACGATAGATTTGTAAACAATGACAATCATAGTTTTTTATTTTTTGTGATTGTATCACTTATTTTGTGTATTGGAGTGACGTCAACAGCTGAAATTTTCAGTTGGTAAGTTATTTCTTTTCATCGTCCGTCAAATTTACGATGATCGTAAATATTGTTATTGACAACCGTATATTAATGTATTTTTATCATAGCAGAATGTAGCCACAAACACTTAGAGCACCTACATTCTTCTTGTTTATTTCATCGCCATTCTCTCACTGATTTCCTAGATTCATTGCTGATGTGTATAGAATGGAGTTTAGGATTTAGACCTAGATGTTATGCACCCTTCAAAAAATATATAAAACTTCACAAAAGGTCTTTTATTAAATTAGAACTTGATAACCTTGGTTACAGTGCACTCACCTTTAAATAAAAAAATTAATCATTCCGATTGATTTCCTAGCTTCGAAAACTCTCGGTTGAAATACGTTCTATAATTCCTATTTGTTGAACGCTGGTCTGAGATCTAATTGATTGAAAAGATAAATATATTGGCATTGCTCGCCATCTTCTATAGAAGAATGTGTAACTCTTTCTTCATCAGTTGTTAAATGTTATTCTCCCTCGATAATTTAGGCGTAAAAGAGAATATGAAAGGAAATGCTTAGGTCGATGTACATGAGCAATACAAAAAGAATAGTAAATGACACGTCTCTACAGAAATTTTTTCAATCTACGATGATTGCTTTTCATCGAATATTTAATTCATGCTTTAAGTTTATCAATAAAATGCTCTTGTCTACTCCAATAATACATAATCTTAAAAAGCTCGAGTCTGATGGTAAGTGAGAGTTTTCGAAGAATGTTTCTGTACGAAGTGATTTAATGATGTGACAACAATAACATCGGAAACAATATCCTTAGAAAAACATTAATTTCTTATTTGAGCAAGATTTCAACTATTACCCATTTCAAAATATAAGAGCTCTGAGTGTTTTTTAAATAACTTTTGATAGAAACAAGATCGAGACCTGCGGTTTTCACCGTTGGAAAGAGGAGACAAAGACGCGTCGAAACATATATAACAGACTCTCCCGACAATTTTCCTTGGGTGTCTTCAACCATGATCTTTCATAATCGATGTACCACGCCCAAGCGTTAGAATGAGTTTCCGATTTTCGGGAGTGCAAAAGAACCGCCAACTGAAGATCTACAAAACTACGCATAGCTCAAATTCTTAGCTTCCTTTGTTCAGGAGATAGAGGCATCCTGCTCAACACTGTAAGCCGATTTTTCGAAAAATTTCCGCTAAAAAAGGGACCTTTTTTAAATTTTTCATATTTTTCTTGGAAGAAAAACCTGGTTTTTTGTCGCGTTTTTTAGAAAACTGATCAGAAAAGCTCTAGAACACGTGTGATAAAATTCTGTAATATATGATTTGGTGCGTCTTTACCTCCTCTTTCCAACGGTGGAAACCGCAGCTCTCTAGCTCGTTCCTGTAAAAAGTTATTCGAAAAATACTCAGGGCTCTTATATTTTGAAATGGGTAATAGTTTTGCTTACCATTCGTTAAACATGAGTCCTTAGCAACATACCAATCATGGGTGATATGCTGTACCATATTGATCAGTAATTTCGATTATTGTAAAAATCTAATGATACTCTGTTGTGTAACTATAATTTTATGAAGTACCCGTGTATTTAAATCATCAAGATTAATTAAAACTTTGTGCAAGGACATATTTGATAGTTTTACAAGTATGACAATAGTGAAAATAATACTGTACAGTTTTGAAACAAGTAATTTATCCAATATTCTCTCAATTTCGTAGCAAATTGTTAAACATGGTTTCATATCTTGTCAATGTTCTTTCTTTTAATCGTAAGATCAGCTCAAGCAATTAAGAAACTATTCTATTAAAATAATTCGCTTTTATTACAGTGCATGCTGCTGTCATCTATACTGGGCATCTATTTTTTTTCCTTTTTTCTTTCTTTCGTGCATTATTCTTTTTCTATGAATCATATACATCGATCAATAGATTTTCTTTCCCACTCTTTTATATGTTTAAAAGTGAGCTGATACCCATTTTACTGCGCTACACTCTCACTCATCCGCCTTACCATCATTCACGTGAATAGTATAACCTTCAATAAATTTGTCTTCTTTTATTTTTCAGTGTTACTTGACAAAATAAAAATGACAGATATTCCATCACCGACGCAAAGTGTATTTTACGAGGCTTGTTGCAATAATGATTTGACAACAGCACAAAAAAACTTTACACCTTCTGAAGTAAATAGAATTGATGCCGATGGAAACACAATACTTCACATAGCCTCTTCTCGTGGCAGCACGGATATTGTTCGATTTTTATTACGTTATCGTGCTCCTCGAACAATTCGGAATAATGCTGGCCTCACTGCTGAACAATTAGCAATGAATGAAGAAATTAAAAAGCTTTTCAACGCTAATTTTAGATCGACATCAGATCCTAATTATTTCGTAGCGAAAGAATCTGAACTCGATTGGGTTGATACTTACGAAAACGCTTATAGAATCTCACATGAAAATCTTGAACATATGAAACGATGGCTCCTGAAAGTTCCATTACAAAAACTACTCGATGAGATACATAATGGTTATCAGTGGCGTATCCAGCAGGGTAGCAATTGGGCAATTGCTACCCAAACAAAATTTTATTGCTACCTATTTCTTTTCTAGTATGGGCAATTGCCCATTGTAAAAAAAATACGAAAATTTGTGTACAGTTAAAGATTTAAGGACTGTTTTCTTTCAACACATTTGCTCTTGGCGAGATCTAATCAAGTGATTTACAAAAATCGATCTTAAATGTGTTCCAGTTAAAGAATGATCACCATAATAATAATAATAATTCATTGATATTTACTGGCAAAATGCTTTCTATCTCTTATACGCTCAAATTTGCTAAAAATAAAGGCGGATAAATGTTCAAAAATCTTTCTATTTTTACCAACATAATTCGTACGGTATAGAAACGACTGAATCAGTCTAAATTAAAAGTTTTTGCAATATGTGTTGCAACATGATTCGTGTAATGTAGAATTGAAAACGTGAGCGAATTATATAGAAAATTTTAATAAAATTGATTGTGTAAATGACAGTGTTTTGAAAAACGTTTTATAACAACTTATTTCAGACATTAACAGTACTACATTAATAATGAACTGACAATATATGTGGTTCACAGGACGTGTATATTAAGTGAACAGTACAACCAAGAAAAATAACTTTCATGATTGAGAACTTGTTGAAAATATAGATGGAACAATGCTTGCTGCTTGCCATTATCCAATATAAGAGAACAAACTACTGTAATACATGCTATCGTGTGATCGACGAAAGATGATTAACTGAGCTTTTCATTGCTTAACGAAAGAGAAGGAAGAGACATTGATCATTTTTCGGCGAAAAAAGATAAAATAACACTCATCCTCACCCTCACCGTTCTAGTGCTATTTATCTTCGACTTCTTCAAATAAAATATTCAAATACATGAAATTGAAAAATAGATTTACGAAACACGGGAAAAAGCAGCGAATTCAACTGTTAACATAGGATGACTACAACTAATTTCTGTTCAAATACACCAAAAAAAGTAATCGTACGAAACCTAAAAAGGGTTCCGAGAACTGAAACGAACTAGAAACTCTTTTTAGATTCCGTACAAACCAAGTTTCATAAAAACATTTTTATTTGCTTTAGAAACGGGTTTTGGTACTCGAATTTGAGTGCCAGATTCTACAGAAAACACCATAGATCATTCATATCCTCCCAGTACTTTTCTGCAACACCTTATTTCTACGTATAATTGTTTATTTCTTATTCTATCTCCTGAATATATTTTCTCAATCTCTTATTCTGTCGCCTTAATCCCTTATTCTACCCCTTAATCTCTTAATCTATTTCCCTCTATATATGCCTTTAACTTCACCATTTATGAATCATATTATAGATTTTTCACCCTCAATTTACTGCTTGGAACCTCTTGAATTTGAAAAACAGGACCGAAATATGAAGTCGATTATAAAGTGATGGATAAATAAATAAGCAAACAGGCAAATTCGAATTCGATGGCTGTCTGATTAGACGACATCAGTCAGCATCATAACTGAAACACGAAAATAAAAACAGTTCGATACGAAACGCTCATGACTACGATACTCTCGAAAGGTTTTTTACAAAACTTTTTCGACATCAACAGCCCGAAAATATTATTGTACAGGACCTATTATTCTACGAAACTTTTTCATGCATCATTCGATATCTGTCAGTATATATTAAAGATCCACGAAACCTTTTAGATTTCGATTTGCGCCACTTGTTTTTCAGCATATACAATGGTTTCTGTAGTGCGTATAATTTTTTTTAACTATTGCCCACTAGATTTTATAATTGCCTACTATTGCTACCCATTATAAATAATTTGGCTGGTGAATTGCTACCTACTTAAAAAATCCTGGCTACGCCACTGATGGTTATGTAAACAATTTAGAAAAACTTAATGAAGGACAACGAAAAGTAATTAAAGATGTTATAACAGAGGAAATACCTAAAGGCTTAGTGAAAGCTTATACACATCCTGCCATTTCGTTTTACAAAATTTTAAATGAAGATTTAGCCGCCATTGGCTCCGATTTTCGTTTTCTCAGCACACAAAACCTGTTTGAATCAGGTTATTTAGATAATGAAGCACCAAAAGGTCTTGGCCAATATATATTTGCTGCGATTGTGATTAATCATTCATATTTTCGTCAATATTATTGCACTGTCACGAGCTATCGTGGAATGAATATAACTCAACACGATCTCAAAGAATATGAGAAAGGTAGTATTTTTATGACGTGATCATTTCTTTCCACGTCAAAAATGCCAGGTGTGGTTGAACTATTTTTGGATCTCGAATATAATCATGATTACGATGACCGTGTACCAGTAATTTGTACTTATGAAGTAAAAAATCGTGGATCAAGTATTGACGTCAGCAAAATCAGTTCTGTTTTAGCTGAAGATGAAGTGCTCATTTTTCCCTTTGTTGTTTTTCGAGTTAAAGACAAACGAAATGACGAAATCATCTGGGGAAATAATACATATCGTATTATACGAATCGAATTGGAAGAATATGTTCGAAATATTTGATAAATTTATTTCGTCAATATTTTATTTTCAAGTTGTCAATAAATTCATATCATATTCCAAGAAGAAAACCATTTCAAATACTCATACAATATTTCTAATGTTCATGATGAACATAATATGTTAGTTTATATTCTAGATATTTCTTCGGATTAAATAGTCACTTCAACCGAATAACTTATCTATGTGTATTTGATATCATAGATATACATACCATGTGCTACCACAAGAAAAGTTCTAGGATATTCATACTGTATTTCTTCTTGAACTTTCTTATCGTGAAATGAAGCCATGCGAAAAGTCATCCGCATATTAATAGGAAAAAACGTTTTCATTCATGAGAAGAATTTAGTTCTTTTTTTTAGATTTTGAAAAAGTCATGTTTTTGGAAAGGAATTTTCGAGATGTTTAAGAGACTCTGTGAATGTCGATCCAAACTTAACCTTTTCAGCTGACTTTTTGAGTTTTCGCTCCTCATTTTTCCTCCCTTTATCTTCATATTCGTCATTGTTTTTCTTTTTTCTCAATGTGAGTTTATAATTCTTTTGAATTTTTTGAATTGTTTAATGCAGAATCCTGCTGAGTGTCGAATTTTCAAACTAATTTATATGAAACGCGTTGACAAATTAACTATGCATTTTTTATTTCTCTACAAACACTTTACCTCAACAAAATTTATTTTTGATGAAAAGGTCGATTGTTGAAAAGCTAGGATGGAGATTGATAAACTGAACTTTTTTTTCGTCAAGAAATACACACAGTTATATAGGAAAGGACCCCACCGCTTTTCATGACCTATGTTGAACCAGGGTGCCATATATATGGTTTTGTAGAGTTCGTTGATGCACATCGAATGGTATATAAGAAAACTAGTTTTCATCATACTTTGATGTCCTGAGCGTCCTAACAGTGGTTATATCGTTTAATGGATATTATGTGGTACCCATAGACATTATGATCTTAAGTATGTCTGAGATAAGCTCATATATAAGTGGGCCATAGGGCAGTGTACTAACACCTACAATAGTGATATGGACATTTCTCTCCTAATAGTATTAATCACTTCTTTACAGATGAACTTGTAGCGATTATTTCGGGCCAAATGGGTTTAAAATTTACTGAACAGTGTCTCGACTAAGAGAAGCGTATAAAAAAATTTCTAGAACATCTCGAGTACTACTCCTTATTAACGGGCCAATCGATTAATCTTGATAAGTCAGTAGCCATGTTTATTGCTAGAGCCATTCAGATTCCAAAATACAATATCAGCTTTAATGATATTTCTCAAACAAATGTCAAATAGGTCCAGGAATATAAATACTTAGGTTATGTTATTTCGTCGAAATTAGGTTGGGGAAAATTGTTGAAAAGTACTATAAATAAAATTAGACAAAGAATATGTTTAATTAGGTCGTTCAAATTGTTTGGATCTACTTCTCCGTTGCTTCGAAAAACTTTATTCTTATCATATATTCATCCTCTTTTTACCTTGATTTATCCTGTTTTTCCTCTACTATCGAAAAAAGAACAAGATGACGTTTCTCATTTATTCTACCTGCCTTTGTCGTGTTTTGTTCTGTCTACATTGGAACAAAAAACTTTTCCCGTTTGCTTTAAATGAGAATGCTCTGATTGATAGATGCGCTGTTTATTGGAATAAATTTTTTATTTCACTCTCAGAATCAACTGATGGTCTTCTTATTCTTGAGAAAGCAAATCTAAATGCTTTGTTGAGCATCGATCGATCTTAGAAAAGATTCTTGATTGGATAAAGTCTGTTCCATACTTTGATATGGAAGAGTTCTCACTCCTTGAGAATTTTAAATGACATTTTAGGATAAAATAAAAAAAAATTGTTTTATATATGATTATCTGTGCTGTCGTTACTGTGTTTTTGTGTATGTCTTGTTCTTCATCACGACTTGCTTGATTATGCTTCTTCTATTTTGCTTACTCATTATGTTTTTGTATTTCCCTAAACAACAAGCTAAACCCGCTTTTTCTTCCTCCCGTATGTTTCCTTTCCGCTTTTTTTTTCTTTTCTCTTTTTTCTCACTTTGTACTACCAGAATCTTTAAGATCACAGATTGCAAAATAAAATAAATAAATAAATACTGGAGAATGAATTAGAATTAGATTTCAACTGAAATAAAAACTTTTTGAGATGAAGAAAAGCAAGATTATCTTGTTTCGGATTTTAAATAGAAATTATTCATGTACAAACTGCAATGAGTAAAAATTTTTTGTTTGAAATAATTTATCATACGAGTTTCTTACAATTTGATTTAATTCCAACAAAAAATAATCCAAAAAATTGAAATTGTGATGATTATTCTTCTTTAATTAGAAAATAAATATTTTGGTTTTTGTAACAATTCTTTCAAGATTATATGATAAACTCAATTTGCTAGAAATATACATATAAAAAAAATAAATTATCATTAATTTTATTTGATTAATGAATATTTCTCAAAAAATCAAAACAAAGATATTTATTCAATAACAATCTGAGAAAAAAAAGATTTTGAAATTAATGCAAAATATTAAAAAAAACATAACTTCCATCCCTCTTTTTTTTTCTTAAATTTACTTAAATCTTGTAACAGATGTATTAATTTTAGAATAGTTATCCTTAAAAATTCATAATGTGTTCGAAACTGCGTCAGAGAAAAATGTTAGTAAATATCAAATGAGAATTTTCATCGGTTATTATTATTATTCTAATTTACCTTAACGACTAAAAATCATATCTATCAAAAATGAACAAACGAGTTTTTTTTTCATATTTTGATAACAAAAAACGCCTTGAGATATATATAATATTCCATTTATTTTTTTGTTATATTATACGAAAAACATGTTTTATATGAAATATCTTTTGAGTTTTATTTTCTTACATTTGATTATTGGTACACCTCACCTCAAATCAATCTTTATTATACAGATTGGATAAATGAAAATGATAATGCATTACAACACAATTGTTTGCGTACTATTGCCAAAGATAGATACGCACTGGATTATAATGAAATAATGTCTTACTGTATAAGTGAATTATCATCGAAATTTAATATTGAAAATAATATTTCTTTTTCAAAATTTACATTTGATGAACTTTCAAAAGAAAATCTAACAAGTCAACAATTATATCTTTGGTCAGCACCAATTGATATTATTGAAAATTATCAATTTTATTTAAATCAATTAATAACAAAAAAATAATTTATCATTAGGAAAAGAATTTTTTTATAATTGTACATTACCAAGATTTGGTCCTATGTGTCAATATGAATTATATTATTATGATCATGATTATTCATCTTTATTTGATATCATTAGAAATTTCTATAAGAATAATCAATATGATCCAACTAATTTAACTTGTTATACTCATTTAAAATGTAATCGTGGTTTATTTCCATCATGTTTAGATTGGACAGAAATTTGTGATGGAAAAATCGACTGTCTTGATGGTCCAATTGATGAAGAACATTGTTGACAACTTGAAATTAATCAATGTAAAATTAATGAATTTCGATGTAATAATGGACAATGTATACCACTATATTTTTATAAAGATAACGTTGATCATTGTGTTGATTTCTCTGATGAACCATGGTCATATGAATTTTTCTATGTACGATGTCATCCAAATAGTGGACCAACATTTGAATGTGAAGATATCTCATGTTTACATGGATCTTTGACAAGTTCTTGTATGGAACAACGCACCTCTCTCTTAAAAGAAATATTCTATTCGGCCAAAGATAGTTCAGCATCTGGAAAGTGTTGGTTAGCATTCATATGCTTTCTTAATTTTACAGAATCACAATATTCATTTTGTGACAAATATTGTGAATATAATACATGCATAAAAATTATTCAAAATAATTGTCCTGACATGTTATTCTTTCCAAATATTCCAATCTTATTTTCCAATATATATTTTGCATACAAAAAAAGTGACTTACAATATGGAAGCAATTTTTCTACTGATTCACTTTATATATGCTATGATAAATCATATTATGATGAAGCTTTTATTAATGTCACAAAAATATTCTTCAACAATCGAACATGTATTCATTCTAAACAGTTTTTGTCTCCAATAATTCTCATAATATCTGATAGACAGATATTATCCATATCAATTATAAATGATTTGTATGAATTGCTTAAGAAGCATCATCTAACTTATAATTATACTCCTGATATTTGTAACAGATCAAATATGTACCAATGTGTTCATTCATCCAAATGTATTTCAATATATCGTCTGATGGATATGATTTATGATTGTCCTCATATGGATGATGAAAATATTGCATCAATTAATACACCTAATCGAATGAAACATTATGAAAATACATATTTCAAATGTCAAACAACTGGCAAATATATTCACAAATCTTTTGTTAGTAATCGTAAATGTGACTATGGATATGATGGACTTATATGGTGTGAAGATGAAGATCATGTGATTACTCATCTCAAAAGAAATATAATATTTCAACAAATATCTGATGGATTTACTGATTTATTACCAATAAATATTACAGAACAATATGAAACAGATGAAACTGAATGTGAACAATGGAAATGTGATAATATTTATACTCATTGTAATAAAATATGGAATTGTCCTAATGGTGAAGATGAAAGTGATTGTAATTCACATTCAATATTAAATTGTTCTTCAAAACATCACTTATGTGTTTTACTTGAAACAAATCAATTGATATGTCTATCTATTGACAGAATTCATTATGGAAAAATTGATTGTCTCGGTGCAACTGATGAACCAACACTATGTGGAAGAAAAACTCAATCAAATCCACCTAGGATTATATGGGACAAACCTCTTTATTGTATAAATCAAAATTCTACACGATGTGTAGACAAGAATCATCTATGTAATAGAAATAATGATTGTGAAAATGGAGATGATGAACAATATTGTACAATAAATGATACATCGATAAATGATGGAATCTGCAAATCGAAACAACTATGAAAAGGCTTCTGATGGACAAAAATTTTTATGTGATTATCAAGTACCCAGAAGAAACTGGAACATAATCATTTTTAAACTTGATGGAATGAACAATTTATTTGAAAATGAAATAAAGAATATAAAAACTCGCATATCCTCAGATTCATCTATAATTAAAACATCTAATCAATATGAACCACGTTGTCATCGTGGTATTGATATATAGGGTTGTCCGGAAAGTTCGTGCAACAAGTTTACTGAGGTACAGCACTGTGATTCGAAACAATGAAAGTAATGAATTTTATAACAGATGAAAGCTCGTCAAAAACGGGATTCGTTAGTACTAAATAGTAAGAGTTACGAGAACTTTTTCAAGTTGAACATAAGAATGCTTCAGTCATTCTATGCTTTTTTAGCATTGAAAAGCAAGGCACTAATAATTTAGATATGAAGTTAAGACTTTTCCTTAGATATTTTGACATGGTTTGATAGAACTCGTCGCGCTCTACAAAACTTCATACAATACAAAATGTTTAAACTTATTTTTTTGAATAAAAAACTCAAGAAATTAACTGTAAAACCTCAAAATCGCTTAAAAACTCAAGTTTTCACATATCTGAAAAATATTTGACATTTTAATCAAAGGAGTTGTTTCGATTGCTTTTTACGATCATCATCGCTTTAAAATACACTATCTAAACACAGGCTTTTGATGTTGCATCTGACAAATAGACTCTGAACCAATGGTGATTGTAAAAAGCAATTAAAATAGCTGTTTCGATTGAAATGTCAAATACTTTTCAGATATGTGAAAACTTGAGTTTTTAAAGGACTGAATTTTTCCAGTTAGTTCCTCGAGTTTTGTATTCAATAAAAGAAGTTTAAACATTTTGTAATATGTGCAGTTTTGTAAAGCGCGACGCGCTCTATGGAACCATGTTAAAATATTCATGTAAAAGTCTTAACTTCACGTCTAAATTATTAGTGCCTTGCTTTTCAATGCTAAAAAGTATAGAATTTCCGAAGCATTCTTATGTTCGACTTAAGAAAGTTTTTATAACTCTTACTGTTTAGTACTAACAAACCCCGTTTTTGACGAGCTTTCATTTGTTATAAAATTCATTACTTTCACTGCTTCAAATCATAACGCTGTACCTCGGTAAACTTGTTGCACGAACTTTCCGGACACGGTGATACGTATTTGGTTAAATAATAAAAATAATTTAACAAAAAATCTATGTCTTTGTCCATCTAGTTATTATGGTAATATATGTCAATATAAAAATCAACGAATTAGTCTCACAATAAAATTTCAAGCATTAGCAGATTCTTGGTCAACATTATTTGCAATTATTATATCACTTATTGATGATAGTGATGAAAGAATTGTTCATTCATATGAACAAATTACTTTTTTACCAATGAAACATTGTCAAACTCATTATAATATGGATTTTATTTATTCAACTCGACCAAAAGATCCAAAAAAACATTATTCAATACATATGGATTTTTATGAAAAAATGACATTAAATTATCGAGGAAGTGTTTTATTTCCAGATGAATTTTCATTTTTACCAGTTCATCGTTTATCATTAATTGTTAATATTTCACGAACTGATGATAAAACTCAAAAATGTTCAAATTATTTATGTATTCATGGTAAATGTATTAAATATTCCAATACTCTACAAAATATAACTTTTTGTCAATGCGATTCAGGATGGTTTGGACGATATTGTAATATTAAATATAATTGTACATGTTCACCTCCTTCATTATGTATTGGTATATCATCTAATAATCGATCTATATGTGTTTGTCCAATAAATAAATTTGGTTCACGATGTCTTATTAATGATACAATAGGTCAAAGTAATAATTCATTATGTCAAAATGGTAGTCAATGTGTTGCTACTCTCAATTATATGATATCTAATCAAGATTTTATATGTATTTGTCCAACAGAATTTACTGGTGATCGATGTGAAATAGCTGATAATAAACTCATTTTATCGAAGTTATTTATAAGTTCAAAACCAAGGAATTTACAGAGAGAGCGACTACTTTTAAAACAATTCCTATAAAAAATGATTATGTTATTATTTACTGGTCACGACCATTTCATCTTGTTTTTATTGAATTTTTTAATAAAACTTATTATTTAATGTTTGTTCAAACGGTTTATACTCCATCAAAAACAATTCATAAAATAATAAACCAATCAAATTATTGTCGACATATACGTAAATTCTTTAATGAAAGTTTTATTCAATTACATCTTATTCGTCGTATTAAATATTATCATTTACCATGTGAAAATTCTTCATTGAATTTTTCTTGTTTTTATGATGATGTTCAATTTTGTTTATGTTATAATTTTCAACACCAACGTTTAGCGAATTGTTTTAATTTTGATCATAATATGAAATTTGATTGTACAGGTCAAAGTGAATGTTTTCAAGATAATCCAAATTGTCCACAAAAATCAATATGTATTTGTCCAAAATGTTATTATGGAAGACGATGTCAATTTAATACAAATGGTTTTGCTTTATCACTTGATGCTATATTAGGTTATCATATATTACCAAATATTAATATTATACATCAACCAATTATTGTACAAATAACTATTGGATTAACTATTATATTTATTATAATAGGACTTATTAATGGTATTATTGCTTTAATTACACTCAAGAATAAAATTGTACGTGAAGTTGGTTATGGTCTTGATTTATGTGGTTCATCAATTACAACATTATTTATAATGATTTTATTTGGATTTAAATTTTGGATACTTATTCTTACACAAATGGGAATAATAACAAATAAATCATTTTATCTTTTCAATGTCGATCAATTGATTATCTTCTTAGAATTTCTCTTTCAATAGTTAAATCCATGTGTAGCCATTGAACAAGCAACTACTGCAATTAAAGGTACACATTTTGATAAGAAAAAAAGTAAACAAACAGCTAAATTTGTTATTATTATACTTTTAATTTTTATTATTGGAACTTTTATTCATGATCCTTTTTATCGACGTTTGATTATTGAAGAAAATAATGATAATAATCATAATGAAAAACGAGTATGGTGTATTGCTTCTTCTTATCCATCTAGTTTACAAATATGGAATTCTATTATACAAATATTTCATGTTATTTTACCATTTATAATCAATTTTATTTCATCGATTATTCTTATAACAAAGAAATCTCGTTAACAATCAAATGTTCAAACTCAGAGAAATTATAAAGAAATTTTACAAGCACAATTTCAACAACATAAACATTTATTTACTGCTCCTGTTATTCTTGTAATACCACATTTAATTATTGGTTTTGTTTCAAAATGTATGAAATCAACTAATGATTCATGGTTATTTATTATTGGATATTTTATTTCATTTATTCCATCTATAATTATCTCTCTTATATTTATATTACCATCGAAATTTTACAAAAAAGAACTTCGGAAAAGTATTGCTTAATATCGAACGATGATACAACGACGTTTACGTCTTATTTCATAAAGGTAAATAGAATCTTTCTTTTTTTCTTACAAATTTTTTATACTTTTTTTATCTAATCAAATTGTTTGCTGTGTCAATATTTATATGTATGATTTTTTTTTCAGATTATTTATTCGGCTATGAAACAAAATCTATTTGAAATCTTGAATAATTTTAAAAAGTATTCACTTTTACTTCTACATATTTTTCGCTTATGTCTCGTGTTTGTCGTGTTTCGTTGTTGTTTCTCAATAAACTTTGTGATTAAAAATACTTTGATATTAATTAAAGAAATCTACTCTCTCTTTTCTATTCTTATTATAATACTAACAATAATAGATCAGTTTTACATATTCAAACATTATTTATTTACATAAGCGATATTTATAATAACTGATGATAAATTATTTTTGATGTTGAGAATCGAGATTTTTATCAATTATATGTCTAATCATGACTCTTCATCTAATACTAGTCATCATATCCATTGACAAGATTGAGGGGCCTACGAAAAATGCCTGAATATTCATCTTTCTATCCATATATACGTTCTATTGCTTAACCAATCTATTGAATGATTAGCTCAATAAAAAATGAATTCAGATAGATCATCTCTATATTTTATTTTCAACTGAGCTTATTGCATAATGCGGTCTTAACTTGTTTGGTGTGATTTCGCTCCAAGTAATATTCTACGGAATCATACACATAGCTCGATCTTGGGCTTGTTCTCACGAAAATTCTATTCTGAACTACTAGTTTTATGTAAAAGATGATATCGTTTAATAATTAATCAATAATTGATTACAGCTTTCATCTGATTCGTAATCCTTGTCCACGATTACTCTAATGTGAATGTTTTCTAAGGTAGAATATAAAGAATTTTCAGGGATAAAATTTTGCTGCAATCTGATTGAATTAGATAAACAAGCAAACTTTAAGGGATTTTAACAACCCTATAACCCTTTCTTTCCGAAAAGGGTAGAAATATAAGTTTGAATATTCTCTAATATCTTTTCTTTAACTCACGTCAGTATAATTTTCAGCAGCATGTTGTAAACGCTACAATTTTTTTTATTAAAATATTCTGGACCATCTTCAATTGGTAGATCAATTTCGTAACGTTTTATTATATTATAAATTGTTGATATTTTAAATC
>JAJEKB010006875.1:0-16911 GCA_022393335.1 Macrotrachela quadricornifera | reverse complement strand
CATGTGCTGAATCCAATAAAGTGTATTTACGAACTTTCAATGAAAAAAAAAAATTTACATTCACATGTATATGAGAAATCATCATCTATTGCAATGAAATATAATACTTGAAGGTATTTGTAATATTTTCTAATATGGAATGTGTATATTAAAAAAAATTTAATTTGCTATACTTTTATAAAAGTAATATTCTGTTAATTTATTTTCGTGCCTTAGTAATTTATAGTTAACAGATGGAATAGATTAAATGAACATGTTTTGCAGTTTTATTTTCAATCACTCGATAAATTATTTAAAAAATACAAAATATACTATTATAGCACGGCATGAAAAGCGCTGTCATATACAAAATAATACTTATTATAATAATGTGCTTTGTAGTGTTGAAAAGGAGCACACAATTAACACAAATTTTACTTTGTAGATGGTAGAGCTTTTTGCTTTGTAACTTGTGGTGTATTTTGTTTGTTTCTTTTAAAAAGAAAATGTAATAGATGATGATAGGAGAGAATAAGAAAGAAAGAAATTTCTCGTCCATGGACATAAAAATGACGTATGCACAACGGCAGAAATTGGTCGCACAGAATTTAACTTTTTTTTTTTCAAAAATTAAAGAGCACACATTCAAAATAAAGCTTTGCAATTTGAAGTGCTTTTTATATTGCCACTTGTTACATATTCTGTACTTTTTTAAAATTTATTTCGAGATCTAAATATGAAGTTCAAAGTGTGACCATTGAATTTATTTCTATTCTTTTTCGTTACTGACTTCGTGTATGTATTGTCAAGAAACGTGCATTGTTTTGTTTTTAATCCAAGTCCAAATATATAAAACTTATTTAATGACTAATGTATTTCGATGTGTAATTTTTTAGTTTCTCTTATAACATAATTTACAAGTAATATTGATAATAATTATGATCTTCAATTCTTATTACTTGTTAGTTTTTCTTTCTCCAAATAACTTTCTATGTTTTATTTCTTTTACAATCTAGTAATGTATTTTTTATTGTTCTTTTTAATGGGGTATGAAGCACAGCATTTATGTAGTTGTTTGTGGATTTTCTTTATTTCGCTCTCTTGAGATGTATTCACAAAAAAGTTGTCATTTTATGTCGCGAAGATCTTATGAAGAAAAAATTAGAAAATATTCGCTGAAATTCGATATGAAAATAGCAAGAAAAATTAGATGCCTATCTCTTTCGTTCAAATTTTAAGAAAATTTAATTGAGAATAGTCATAGAATCAGCTGTAGGAATATCTGATAATAGGTGATAACTAACAGTAATAATTAAATGATCAATGCAAATGTATGTTCATGCAAAGAGATCTCAATGTGAGCGTCTCATCAAATGTTCAGTATACTGTCTGTAAAACGATTTTATCTTAGTTCACATTCTCGAATTTGTCAAGATCTATCTCCCGTAGTTATTTCCTTCATCTGTATTTTTATAGAATAAATCATTTATTTCTATTATAGATCAAGATCAATTACATATTATTGTTACGATTTATGCATAAGTTTAAGATCATTTCAACATCATTTAATGAACATCGCAGTTATTATATTATAATAATATCAGGGTTTATTTTCATAACATTGACGTATCTTAGTTTTCAAAAAACTGGAATTGGTTTACGAAAAATAACAAATAATGAACAATGTTCTCAACCGGATTATTTAAGAAAATTATCAAATTCATTAGTATTAAATAATTTTGACAATGTGAATAGTATTTCAGGTAAAACTGGTCCTGGTATTCCGAATGTAATTCGATCGGTTTTATCAACAAAATATGGACCAGTAAAATCTGATGCAACCACATTTTATGGGGCCGGATCAGGTATGATTTATTTTGAGCAAGGAAAAATGTAATTAATACAGATTTTTGGAGGATAAAAAATATGAAATATCACAAAAAGAATGAATATCTTTTGAGTAAGTGAAAAAGCCGGATTCGAGAACTATTGAATTGTATAAAAAATATTATTTTAGAAAATTTCTTGAAGTTTTTATAATTATTTCTGAAAGTCTACCTATCATATCGGATCATTAGCATGATCTTTTAATTTTCCAATTGAACCAAAACTGTCAGTTAAAGATCGAAAAAATGACACAGGATTGATACATTTAGCTGCAGTTATTCAGAGATTATAAGTATTGCATTCAAAACCTTTAGTTAATTTTTCAATAGAATTGTAGAAAATTCAATTACTTTTTCTTTAAGGACTACCAGCTTTCTCCATTCTATGTGAGACATATTTAAATACCATTCAAGTTTTTGCTGCTTCCAAATCCCGTCTTAGTCTGTTGTAAAGACTTAAAAATGATTGGTACAATTTAGATATTGATACACGAATACATATTGTGTGAAGAAGAACTCTAGTAAAAACATTTGTATTATTTTAGAAGTCTAGGATGATAATATATTATATCGATAAGAAATATATTTTCAATTTGTTTTTTTATAGAAACGATGTACTATTGTAAATTATTCGTTTCCTTATATCAGAACTGGTTAATTTTTAGACATCAGGAAAATTCTACGCAGTGACAGAAATCTTGATAATTATTATAGAATCTTAGCCTCTCCAATATATACTTCAGGAAAAAAAATAGTTTTCACCTGTGTTTTAAATATATTGCCACTGTAAAAACATAGTATTTAAAATTAATTTCATATTCTGAAAGCTTGCGGAGTTTTCTATAAGTCTCTAGACATACATTTTCATTGGTACTTATACATTACCAAAAAATTGGATACAACGAAGAGACCTCCATGTCCAAATCTCTACAGATATGATTTTTTTCACTGTTGCCTAAATTAATCTGTTAAATTTTTCATCGCTATAAAATTCTATCATCCTACATATTCGTGAACCATTTTGCATTATGTGTTGGAAGATAATTCTAGTATTATTTAAACACATTCCTTGGCGAGCTCTCTAAAAAGAGAGTGTTTATTTCCATCTTTTTCGTTTTTTGTTTCAAATGTTCAGAATAATAGAAAATCTCAAGTTCTATCAGAATATATAATTGTCTGTTGAAAAAGATAATTTTGTGATGATGAAAAAATTATGTCTATGGAAATCTGAATATGAGAATGCCTTTCTTAGTAATGCATAGGTGCAAATGAATGTACATGTATAGAGAATAATAGAAAACTTCACGAACTTTCAGAATACGTAATTGATTTTTAAAAAAATGTATTTTTATTGTTATAATATGTTTGCAATATTGGTGAACACTATTTTCTTCCGGAGGTGTATATATGAGTGAATTACGCTGGTATTGTACGATTTGATGGAGAAAATCGAAAAAAATAAAAGTAACGATGAAGAGTCTTTCGATGGTGAATTCTAATCCTCAGACTTCTCCATCATTTAAGATAAGATCGAAGTCCAGTGAATATTCAAAAACGCTTCTCAGATCAAGAAGAGTCGAATGAAATCGAAGGCAATGAAATGAAATACTGTTTTCTCACAAACAATAAATGTTAAAGAGCTGAAATTTTTAGCACAGATCTATCAAGATGGTCAAAGTGTATGTTTAGACAGTGTTGGGATTTTTTGATAGTTCTTTTGAGCTTAAAGCTGTTATTAATTTATATGGTTAAATAGACGAACGTCTAAGCTACAAAATGGTAGTAAAACTTTGTATTCATTCGACCACAAAAAGCACTGATTTTTTAACTTTTTGAATAGAAAATTCCGTATCGACAACAGCTAAAATCTTGGTAATTCTATCGTAAGTAGGATCAACATTAACGCGTATTTTAAAAAAAATGATTCAAATCTATCAAATAGAAGTTAAGATATGAACATTTTTACGTTTCCAAGCGAATCGTACAATATAAGCGCAGTTCACTCATATGTATATAAAAGTTTCAAAACAATCACACACAAGTCGTACTAGAGTTCTTCATTTTTGGTAAAGTATAAAGTGATAGTACAGAAATATTCATCGTAATGCTACCATGCCACTTTCTCCATGATGTTATTTACAGATTTGCCAAACAATCATCGTGCAGTTTTTGGAATACTTAATTCTATAGGAAAATATATTACGATGAGCATCTTGTTTTTTCTATATTCCAATCAATCGTAACAAAAAGAAATTTTGCTAAAGTTTTCTTATTTACGATAAAAGAAGCTTCAACATTGTTGATCGTATTATTTTGTTATTTTAGCGGTGAATCGATTAGAAGAAGAATGTGGATGGAATTCTACAACATCAAGTTTTAATCGTCCAGGATGTGTTGATCAATTTGATTTTAAACGTCAACCATTAGAATATAATATATCTGATTATTACAATGATATTGATATTGTTATACCAACAATTCGTGATCTTGATTTTCTTGAACACTGGAAAGTATTTTTTGAACGTTTTCATTTAATTATAATACAAGATGGTGATCCAAATAAATTATTAAGAATTCCACCATGGGCTGATTATGAACTTTATAATCGAAATGATATAGATAAAATTTTAACGAAAAAATATTCTTGGATAATAAGTGCACAAGATGCATCAATAAGAAATTTTGGTTTTTTAGTTTCAAAAAAAAAATTTATTTATACAATAGATGATGATTGTTTACCAGCAACAGATGTAGATGGTCGACAAATAAATGCTTTATTTAAACATATAAAAAATCTTGTAACTAATTCTACACCATATTTTTTTAATACACTTTATGATCCATATGAAGATGAAACTGATTTTGTTCGTGGTTATCCATATAGTTTACGAGAAGGTGTTCCAACAGCTATATCTCATGGTATTTGGCTTAATGCACCTGATTATGATGCACCAACACAATTATTTAAAATTGATGAACGTAATAAACGTTTAATTGATATGACATTAACTGTTCCAGCTGGAGTTCTTTATCCAATGTGTTCAATGAATGTTGCATTTAATCGAAAATTAATTGGTGCAGCATTTATGCAAGGTTTAATGGGTTTAGGTATGCCATGGGGACGTTATGATGATATGTTTGCTGGTTGGGCAAGTAAAGTTATAGCTGATCATTTAAGTCTTGGTGTTAAAACGGGTTCACCATATATTCATCATAATAAAGCATCAAATCCATTTACTAATTTAAAAAAAGAATATATGGGATTATTTTGGCAAGAAGATTTAATTTCATTTTTTCAAAATGTACGTTTTTCATCATCAGCTACAACACCTGAACAATGTTATTTAGAATTAGCACATATGATTAGAAAAAAATTAACACATTTAAATGATTATTTTCATCGTTTAGCATCAGCTATGGAAACATGGATTTATTTATGGAGAAAATCACAAAATAATCTGTTAAAATTTCAACCTAGTAGACAAAATAAAGTAAATGTAAGTAGAGGTTTATATGCTCTATTCACAATTTGTCGAAGTGAAGGTGGATATTTACCCATATGGTTAAAATATTATCGACAATTTTTTTCTGATATTGATATTTATATATTAGATAATGATAGTGAGGATGGTTCAACATCAAATTTACCTGTTAATGTTGATCGTGTTCATTCAAATTTATATTTTGATCATGATTGGCTAGTTGATATTGTTCGAAATAAAACAAGATCTTTATTAAATAATGGTTATAAATATGTACTTTTTACAGAAATTGATGAACTTATTATGCCTGATCCCTTAAAATATCCACTTGGACTTATGGAATATCTTAAAAAAACAACAAAAACTGCTCTTCGTGTAAAAGCTTATGATATACGTCATGATGTTAAAACTGAAGCAAAACTCAATTTAAGTGAACCAATACTTAAACAAAGACGTTTTTGGATGAGACATAATGATTATGATAAACCATTATTAACAAGTATTGTGCTTCATTGGGTAACAGGTTTTCATTCAGCTTCAGAACCTGTTTCACGGTAAGATTTTTTAAAAATTTTCATTTATATGTTGAATATTTTTCAAAAGAATTCTTATAACACATTATCACTGATTTTATTAAATTCTATTCTTTGTATGTTGGATGATGAAAAGTCGATATTAATTGTAATTTGTAATATGTATTGATTCGTGATTAGTGATTTCACAAACTCAAATCCAACTAAAGAATTAATAAGACATATATTTTATTTTCACAGTTATTGACTTTTCATATCTGCATGTAATTTGAATAAGAGTAAAGAACAGAAGAATTCTTTATCATAAGATCAACCTTTATTAAAATGAATTTTTTTTAATACTAGATTCTATTCTTTTTTCATATTTAATATAGTGATGATGATTTAACAATGTTTCATCTTCAACGTATGGATCATGATTTTTATATGCAACGAGCTGAATGGAAAAGTAAACAAAATTTTAAAATGCAAGACGTTCAAATGGGAAGAGGCACTCAACATGTTTTAAGAGGAGAAGCAGCAGAGAAATTTTTTGCAGAGGTTGTTGGAGAAATATCCGAAATTCCTGAAAAATATCGTTCAAAAGCTCTTTTCTAATCGCTATTTTTTTTTTGTTTTTTTTCTATTTGGAAAATCTATCCAAACTCAATAAATTATTATTTACACGATATTTTTCTTCTTTACATCTTTTTTTTTATGATTATACTATATTCCGTTATTTTATTTATCCTGTATATTCTCATGAAAACAAATAGTTGAAATCAATATTTTTATCATATCATCTACTAGAAGAAGAATCCAGCGGCGTTGCCCGAGAAAGTTCAATCTTAATATATGCAAGCAAAACTGCTTTTATGCTCTAGAACACATAAGAAAACCTAATCAGTAGAGAGTAGACATGAATAAAATTCTATTTTGCATCCCGATCCTAATTCCAGCTCTTGGACATATTTTACGTGTCGATCCTGGCTTTCCTTGCTCTTGGGGTTTATTAAATGCTGATATTGGAAAATTGATCAGAAGTGAAGGATTCTTCGTCTTTACATGTCTAGATCCAGAAAACCTCGATGAAACTCATGAGTTCTATCGACTTTCTATCTTCGCCAAGCATTTATAAGAGGACATATTTGTCTTAATCATCTTCGACCTTAACTTATTTCGATCGCGTTTGGCCACGTTCTCAATTCCATAGTTATCTAGTTGTGCTTCTCATGAGGAGGTCACATGGACAATCGATTCTTCGATAGCGTTGCAGGAAAAATACGTTTTGATCGAAACTAAACACAATGACGTATCTCAATTGATCTAGAATGTTACGTTCACAATATCCATCGATGAGGAGAATTACGACGACATATCGCACTTTGTACTACTTGAATCACACTGAATCTCAGTTTGTTGCAGTGAAACACAGTTAGAAAGATATTTGTGGGACAGAGTCGTTAGCGACTTCAGAAGTCGATATCTATGATAAATAAATTTTGAAGATCATAGACTACTTATTTAAAATCCTGTGTCTCACACGATCTCAAGAAATTAACTTTCCAAAAACTCGATTTGCGTTTGACATGGGTTACACTAGAGTATCGATCTCAATAGACTTCGAATTTCCAATGTTCTTCCTTCAATCATCAAAAATTAGTCGTTGCTCTCCTGCTGAATGAGAGGATAGTCACTACAAAATTTCATTGCGTTTGTTTGTTCCGTGTCCAAATGCATAACGAACAAACATACAAACAAACTTTCTTCTTTATATATATAGATATACCATCATATTTTCAGAGAAACAATTATATATTCTAATATCGCTCGGAGTTTTCTATTAGATTGGAGAGAATTTTTTTTCGCTTTTTAAAGAATTTCCTAGAACAGTCGAGAAAATTCTACAAGTTTCTATATTAAGAGTATATAAAGGGAGTAGGAATATCTTTCGAACAACAATAAAACTATGGATATAGATGTTGATCTCGAATCAGAAATGAAGATATCTCGTAGAGAATTCTGAATGCTTCTGCTTGATGAATTCCATTTGGATCACGAAGCAAAGGAAACAACAGGCAATATATGCAGCACAAGGGGCAAGATTGTACTCTCCATCCATACAGTGCAATGCTGGTTCGATCGATTCACGAATGATAACTTCGAACTCGACGATTTACCTCATTCCGGACGATCATTAAAGGTGGATATGGATGTCTTACAGCAACTTATCGAAGAAGATCCTAGATTGATTACACGATGTTTAGCAGAGTAACTTAGATATTCTTATACGTTCGGATACCATATGATTTATCACCGCAACTACCAATCGCTCCACAATCTTACTACTGACGATCAAAAGTGGGTGTTGTATTTTGATCATACGCGCAAGCGACAGTGGCTGGAAGTTAGACAAGCAAGTTAATCGATGTCCAAAAATGACGTTCATTTAAAGAAGAATATGTTGAATGTTTAATGGAAGGTAAAAGAAATTATTCATTGAGAACTTCTTTCAACTTGTCAGCAATCGGACTGAATTGCAGTAAAACTCCAGGAAAAGCAAGAAACAATTTATTATTTACATCAAGACACTAAATCTCACATCGCAAAGTCAACGCGTGAAAAATTATTGAAGCTCGAATAGGTTACAATTCCACATCCACCTTATTTTCCAGACTTGACTTCTATGGACTACCATCTGTTCCACTCTCTTTCTAATCATTGGTACATGAAAAAGTTCGACGACATGAACGGTCTTAAAATAAATCTTGTCAACTTCTTCGGCAAACAGACCCAGGACTTCCACAAACACTGGATCCTTTCTCTACCAGAGCGTTGGTAGCATATCATAGATAACAGTCGAAAAATTCTCACCGAACTAATATCATCTTGTATATTTGTGAGGATTTCAGATTTGAACTATTTATTAGTATATATCGTGAATATTTTTCAAACCCTTATATATGCCGTTTTATAATTGTGCATCAAACCTTTTCAACTAGTTTTTTTTTAGTTGTTTAAATCTATCATATGATGTAAAAAGAAAACAGTAAAATTTCAATGCCCGATATGTTAAATCAACGAGCGAAAAATACGAAATTTTTGAAATCTATTTGCATCAAGGTGAGACGAGATACAGTAGCAATGATAATAACTACCAGGCATACTACAAGTATGATTTAAACTGTGAAATAGCATAATAGCGCTTGTTATCTCCGATGGGAATTAAACACAGCTGATGCTGTTATATAAAACTAGAAGTATATTTGATATTCGCAAAAGAGAACGATATAGATTTTAGATCAAAGTTATTTTTATCTTGCGTGATATTTTTCTCTCCTATCATATTTTACATCGATTCTCCAATTCATTAGCCGTTAAAAATTGAGTTTTTATTGTGTTACAGTTAATAAACTAAAATTTCAAATGTGATAGCACGCGAAAAACAATATAGATGTGGGTAAAATTAATTATTTTCATTTCTTAAACTTCTAGATCATCTATCCAAATATGAAAATCTCCATTATTTCTATCACTCTAATCGTTATTGCTCTTCTCCAACCATCATCGGCTGAAACAAAGATTCCCGCATGCTTTAAGAAAATGATTGATGGTTTCAAAGCTACACCTCGATTTAGTCCATTTGTTAGAATTGACAGTTATTTGTATCGTGGTAAAACAACCTACTTGGCAACTAGTGGTTGTTGCGATCGTTTCAATCCTCTTTATGATGAAAATTGCAATTCTATTTGTTCTCCTTCAGGTGGTTTTATAGGTCGTGGTGATGGTAAATGCACGGACTTTAGTGAAACAGCCAAACAACTAGAAAACATTTGGACAGTTCCACGTAGTTAATAAATTTGTCCCACTAAATCTATTGTCTTTGAAAACATCAACATAGTTTCGAAATAAAATAAAATAATTCAACAACAATATGCTTTTTTTTTTGCTAGAAGACGTGCTCTTTTTTTTCTAACAGCAGCGTTTAAACTTAATTAACGCATTCAATCCGATTTGATTTTATTAGAGAGTAGTTCTAGAGATTCATTTTTGTGCCTATTTGTCTTTCGAAAAAAATCACTCGTTAGCCTTTTCATTCTGCGCTGGCTGGCTATTTTCTCTTTTCTGTTTATAACATTTCATGGTGACGAAGTGTCCATTCTGCAATTTCACCAAAGTTTTGTGCGGTCTTTACTCCTTGGTACATCCGTCCAAAACCACAAACCTGGTTCCAGAATGCAACCAACACAACATTCGAAGCGTAAACTCGCTGATCACAAACTATAAGAGATAGAAAGACCTGTACGGAATATTTGAAGACGTTGTAATAGTTGCTACGAGAAAATCAGAAAAAAAAGGCTCAAGAGAAGCTAATGTAATGGCAATAAAAAATATAAAAACTTTCTGTTCTGATTGCGATAAATTCTTTTGTCTTGATTGTTTTAGCGAAAAGCATTTCTCTACATAATAAAATGATTGAAACAATAGCGATCATGGCATACGTTCAGGATGCATCGTCGCTCTTTGCATAGGAAATAACAGAGAAAGAGCCAAATTTTTTTCTCATCTTTCTCGTTAGAATATAGCGTGAGCCATCCATGGCTCACATCGGATCGAATGTGTTAATCAAATAGAAACTTGGTTCAACTATCCTGGTAATCCTGAGGCTTGTGGCAAACGAGTGTCAAATACTTTTGATTCAGTACGAATTCTTCTAGTTCACAACTTTGCACCATTAAATATCGGTACTGGCCATTTAACTCGAGATCAAGTTTTGATGCATAATACTACTTTTAGCAAGGAATTTTGGGACAATTAATTAACATATTCGAGCTTCCCATTAAAGATATGTTACTTTCTATCAACGAATTTATAAAAAAATTATTTTACAAAATTTTCCAATCCTATCGTCTTTCCACTTTGTGAATATTATTCAAGAAACTATTGAAAAAGAACTTATGTTTCCTTTATTCTACATTAAGTCGAACTATTGCTGTTATATCGAGTTAGTAGTGATTGTGCAAGCAGTATAAAGATGATTAAAAACAACATTCAGAAGGATATTTCTAGTTGTTGTCTCGTGATACTGTTCAATCTATAGAATCGAGTCGTACGTACAGAAAAAAATTTGAAGAACACACGTCAGATAACGAATCATGATTAACAGACTCATTAGAATTTTCATCTCCATAAACTAATTTTTATGTCAGAAATGTCTCTCACAACACTCTTTCAATGAAACATGATTTTGTTTACAGTCAGCATAGGAATGTTATTCTCCCTTTTTTTTTGATTAAATAAACTAAAAGAATCGCTAAAGGAGCAATAACTTTGATCGAAGTTGCTATATGAAAACACAAAATACGATTTTTTTTAATCAAATATGCGCATAATCGGTGCTCTACTAGTTGTATATATTTAAATCTAAGATATATGACGGTGAATGTTTCTTGTTTAGGATAGGAGAAAATAGTGATGAATATCAAATTTTACCAACATATTCAATCGTTTCTGAAACTTCTATTATATGAATTAGTATTCTCAGAAGAACATTCTCTGTTTTTATCGAGTATGATCGAACGGCCATACTCAAACATGATATTCTTCCATCGTTAAACGTGGCATTTCAGTAGAACGATACGAAACTTGTACTTCGCATAATTGTGATGCAAGAACAATTCTTCGTCTATTCTAACCAGGAAGCCCTCACCATCTTATATTCTAGATTCTAATATATTGAACTAGCCAAAATGAGACGAAATTTACTTGTTCAATTAACTGGAAAAAAGTAATATCGAAAGGAACTCTTATCAAACAAAAAGAAAACAAGCAGTCAGAAAAATTATTTTACAAAATATTTGTTCTTCGCCTACTCTTATCAAACAAAATCTTGTAAAATAATAAATCATACTTATATTAATAAAATATATAGCATTTTTTAGAGAATTAAAAAGGAAATCTCCTGATAAAATATACACAATTCTTTCTAAATCATGTGAAACTTTCTAAGCTTGCAAATCATGTTAATCTAATAAAATCTGTAACACCAGTGTTTTAAAACTCATTAATAAATACGTACATATTGATGATAACATTTTCTATGCTTTTTGTGTATAATCACAAACAGCAGTTGCAAAATTTAAGAATTTTAATAAATAATTCAATTGCTCTAATACAATTCTGTGCTTCATTATATACCTTATCTCAAACAGGAGAATAATTGTACACTAGTATGATTGAATTTTGCTGAAAAAAAATCGAAGCAGAACTCTGCTTTTGATAGAACGATATTTTTTCTGTGTATAGTGTCCTTTGTTTTATAACATAACATGCTATAGAACAATTCTTCAATTTTGCTTTTAATAAAAAATATTCATTTGAAAATCTGCTTTTCGAACAAAGTTGACTTTAATAAGACAAAAATTTTTATCATATGAAATATTTTATACTTTTCATCAGATTTATTTATTGAATAGGAATTATCATGAGTATTGTATTGATAAAGCAAAAAATTTCGCAAAAATATTTAAATAATTGAACCAGCAATTAATATTTGAGTATTGAAAGCAGGAGATTTTCTATTCAATTTTTCCATAATAAGACATGGATTAAAAATATTTCATTTCAACATTGCCAATTACACTATCGATTTGTTTCATCCATTTACGCAAATATCCAGCAATAACTCTTGAATGAAGCCGATGAATTGATGCTGGAGCCAATAGATGTTTCTTTGAAAATCGTATTCGATCGATTTCATTAATTCCTGCAAATTCCACAGAATGAACACTTAGAAGACTTCGATATTTACAAATAATTTTATTTTTTATGTTGTCTTGTATTTGTTTAAATAATACATTAATGTTGTGTGCATGTTCCGTAGTGAAATTGAATAGATCATCAATTGAATTATAATAATAAGACATTGCATTATGTGCTTCCAAGAATAAATCGTTTAGATATTCCTATGACAAAATCAAAAAGTAAGTTTAAAAGATTTTTTTTTCTAAATTACTTGATCAATATTTTCTTGTTCATGAAATTGAATATGATATTGAGATGATGGTAAACCAGAATGTATCAAATTCATTTCTATATCAATAGATCGTTGAAAATTATCAAAAATTCTTCTTTGGCCCATCTAGTTTAAAAAATATATATAAAAGAAAGATTGGAATACTTTTCGTAAGTCTAAATTATATTTACAATTTTTTCAATCTCATTCAATGTATGAACAATATTTTCTGTTTCGTTTGCAAGTAGTTTTAATTCATGTCTTACACATAGTATACGCTTTTGCACTTCGCACATATTGTCATTTCCTAATTTTTGGACACTAAAACCAAATATAAAATGTACCAACATCATAATAAGCATTAAATTTAATAAAGTACACATTTTTTTAGCTAAAGAAATAAGAATGTCGATTTATTTTTTAGAATTAAAATTTTTCTTACCAATTTTTCAAAATGAAACTATTGAAAATTGAGACTAGCTCGTCTGTAGACAAAACGATCAACGTTGATAATAAAAAAGTGATCTAAAAGATAGTAAGAACTAGAACATCTGATTTTCTTTTAGTGAATGTGTGATTCTTATTCTAATTTCATATGATATAATATATCAGAAAACAGCTTCATATATACTATGTTATGCCTTCTTACGTCATACTCCTCCACACTCAGACAGTTCACCTTTTTTTTATTAGTACTGTATCAAGTGTGTAAATATTATTTCTCATAAATTCAATTTGATTTTATGTGTCATTTCCTATTTTTATTAATATGATCAGTTGGAAAGAATTTTTAGTAAAAAATATTCTTATACTGACGCAATTTGATAAGCATTAAAATTACCCGTAATAAAAAAGAGCAGTGCTATTATTAGATCGATATACGAACTATAATGAGTCATGAATGATTTTTCTAAAATCATGCAAATCGTTACTAGTTGGAAAAATCCTTTTTTTATTCATACAACGTTTAGAAAGGTAAGATCTACTATTTCTACAAAGCAATACCTTGTTTCCAAATATGTTGATTGCCTGAGATTAAAATTGTATACATTCTAATTATCTTTTCCCAGTAATTAACTAGAAAATTATTTGTCACAATTTAACTTCATTTTAAATAAAAAACAAATCTAGATTGATATTCTACTATGTCGATTAAGACTCATGTATTTGGGATAATAAAAGAAAAATTAAGACTTTATTGATTTATATACGTTTACCTGAAGTTTATATTAGAGCCTTCTTTTGTTAATTTGAACCGTGAAAAGGTGACTTCCTTTGCAATCAAATGTAATACTAAATATCAACATAAAATATCTATAAGTTATCAATTATTTTCTTTGTTAATTAATATCAATTTAAACTTACTTTGAATTAAAATAAGAAATACAAGAGAAGTACCTCAAATGTTTCAGTTCTTAAGTCAGAATTATGTGCATCATATAGTCCATAATGAGCTATGAATACTCTGGAAAAAGTTTGAACGCATAGCTTATTGAAAGTGAGATACTGTGTTTCGATGGTATTTCTTAACAAAATGTTGCAGTCTCCATCAAAGAGATGAGAAAAATCGATTTTCGAATTTCAACTTGAAACTTTGGACAGAGATAGACTTTAATAAAAATAGTTTATTGTGAAAGTTTCAGATATTTTGGTTCTTCTTATCCTAAAATATAGACATCATGTCTGTCCATGTATTTGGGCGATAGAAACTATGACTTTTACCATACTAGGATAGGAAGCACGAAATTATCTCAAAAACTTCCACAATAAACTATTCTTGTTAAAGTCCATCTCTGTGCAAAGTTTCAAGTTGAAATTCGGCAATAGATTTTTCTCAACTTTCTGATGGAGACCGCAACATTCTGTTAAAAAATATTGTCAAAATGCAGTATCTCAGTTCCAGTAAGTTGTGTGCCCAAACTTTTTTCAGGATATTCATAATTCATTAGGGACTACATGATGCACATAATCTTGACTTAAAAGGGGTGAAACATTTGGGATACTTTCCTCGTTAGTAAAATGTTTTTCTATTTGATTAATTTCAAATTTTACATATTGAGAACGAAGTTTTTTTAAATAAATCATTGATAACACAAGTAGTTGACATCATGTAGATTTGTATTTTAGTGTTCAGAATAGAACAACTAGTTCTCTGTGAATTGATTGAAAAATAATTAGTTGATGTCTATGAAATTATTTCTGCAAGACCATGTCTCTTTTTTTATTTTTGTTGTTTTTACTTTAAATGGTGATTGATTGGAGAAAAACAACTGAATTTTTAGCACAGATGGTCTCAATAAATGTTATTGATACAAGCCTAATTCATATAAAAAATCTTGACTTGATTTACCGTCGGAGAGTTCTATCACATAATCTATTGATAAGGATTAAATATAGGATTGAAATATTCCATGCAATCGATCTTTTTATTTTATAGACAGCAAATAAAAATCTATTAGACTTCGGAGGTACTCAAAAGTCAGACCATTTGACGTTATCTTAAATATATGCCCAACGTGTCATATATGATTATTTGCTTGAAATTTCATACGGTTAGTATAGTTTTTCACTGTTCTTTTTAACATTTAATCATGATTGAAGTATTGAATGAGTTATATAAATTGATGTATTATTGAGCATGATTAAAATAGGAATCTTTTTTTCATCAAATAAATTACTTGTAGATTTTATTAAATACATTATTATATCGATTTCTTCTTTCATTATAGTAATTAAATCATTGTAAAAACAAACTATTTTTTTTTCTTTGTTAACCTTTTACAACTGGGTCCTGGAAATAATGGAGCAAAAATATGAGATATAAGTAAATGCAATGACGTTGCCTTTTGGCAACATCCAAACTGTAACAGGTCGAAATTTTCAGAAGAGTTGGGTATGTTTCAGTAACTTTGACAGGCTGTTTACGCTATTAGATTGTCACCAAGATCAGTTTGAACAAACAATGATTAAAGACTACTCATAACTGTAGTGCAAGAATTCAACACGCTAACATCTAGGGTCAACAACAGCTATGAGAAAAGTAGTATTGGCTTCAAAATATACTACGGTGGGCCTGTTCGTTGAATAAGTCGAGAACGACTGAATAAGAACAGTTGAGTTCTTTTCTTTTGTTTAAAAGAGGACATTAGGATATATCTTTTTCTAAATAACCCAATTCTGAATGCATTTCGAAACTGGTCACTGGGCTGAAAATGAAAATTTGAATTAAATTTTCGACACTTCTGAATCGAATAAGATAAACATACGAAGCCGAATTTAGATCATTTTTTTGAAAGATACATTCAAATTCAACTACAGTTTAAAAAATGATTGCATGCTGACATATAACATAATATTGATCTTGTATTATGTGTGTTATTTCTTCTATTTAATAATTGAACCATCAATTAGTCATAAAGAGATCTATATATTTGCATTTAAAAAACTTTATTTTTTTTATTTTATATTCATAAATGGAAATTATATTTGAGTAAATAAAAAGACAATAGATATTATAAAAATCTACAGGGGTTAAATAAACTCTTTACTGTTTTGTCTTTTCATTTAGTTATGTCGATAGTTTGAGGGCATAACAGTGCTATTTAATATATTTCTTAGAGGTGTCACTGTTATTACATTTTGCTCTTGATGCAAATAGCAACAAGAAAAAATTCCTGTTATTTTTCTTCGAAGTTTTGATCGACCAATACGAACACGAAATGGATAAATTAAATTAACTAAATATTTTAAATTTTCAAGATAATCATTAATAAGTGGCATAACAATTGTTCCTTGTGTTATCGTACCAAATGTTGAAAAGAAGAAAAGAACACTTAAAAGTATCTATATAATTAAATAAAGAATAATAATTGGTATTAATTGAATAATCATTTGAATATTTTCTCTCCAAAAATTTCTTCGCCTTTGCATTTTTCTTTTTTGAATATAAACTCGAATAATTAATAAACTACTCATTAAAATGATTAAGATTACTGGTATACAAATCATAATAATATTTTTAAAAATAACAGCAAATG